>QANY01007613.1:1940033-2143851 GCA_003255025.1 Datisca glomerata | reverse complement strand
GGGGGGGGGGGGGAACTCTTGCTCACAGGCTCTTTGAAACCAAGAGGTGAGACAGAAGATGTAGAGGATACTATGGATTCAGAGTGAGCCTCTATTATATGTCTAGGAGTAGATAAGAGAGCACCTTCAACCGACAAAGCATTTCTTTCCTGCTCTTCCTCCTTGGCCAAGATGTGTTAAACGGAACCTTCGACAAAAGGTCCATTTATATACAATAATCACATTGTCGCGGGTATAGTTTAGTGGTAAAAGTGTGATTCATTCTATTAATCCTTTAATAGTTAAAAGGGTCTTTCGGTTTAATTAATACTCCGATCAAAAACTTTATTTCCAAAGATTTTGGGAAGATAGATTGAAATGGAAGTTCAAGCTCTGGGGCTAAAGGTATGGTGATTTTCATTAAGGTCGTTCAGAAAGAAGGATGAGTGGATCAGTCAAATTCAATTATTAATCTATATCAGATGGATAAGAATTACATGATGAGTCATCTTATTTAGAAAGATATGGAAGGGATCTTTCTAAAGAATGTTACAGAACTCAATTTGAATCTCCCGAGCAAAATTTATGGTGATTTTCATGAAGGTCGTTCAGGAAAGAATATTATGCAGAAGATCATTTTAAGAAATTAAACTGTACCAATTGAAAACTAACTACATGATGAATATGTTGTTTCAAAGATACAGAAGTCAACTTCTTGAACAACTTTACAAAACTCAATTTGGAGATTCTGAGCAAAAGCAATGACGGTTTTAATACAGATTGTTCGGAAAATGAAGACTGTGAAGACAGTCAAATTCGGTTACCAAGCTGCACAAACATAAGAAGAGATACATGAAGAAGTTACTGCATATTATGTACAGATTGTTCAAAAGCAAACCTGACCAGAATTACAAGACATAAAATATTTAGGTTTTGAAATGGAAATGCTCATCACAAAAAATCATGAATATAATTCAAGGACATCGCTCAATATTTATTTTAGACAAAAGAATCGATTCTAAAATCGATGAGAACGGGGCATCAAACTCAAATCCTTGAGAAGAAATTGTGAAATGGTATACTCGTTCCCTACTAATTTATTAAGTTATTGTGTATGGAGTTTTTGTTCAACATTCTTATCACTATCTTTATGTACGAGAAAAAGAAAAAGAAAAGTAAATTGGAGAAACTCTACCAATGAGCTTGTCAAGAAGAAAACAAGAGAAACTCTAGCAAGGAGCCCGTCACGAAGTAAATAGGGCCCTTGAGCTTCTTGAAAAGCATAAGTCCTTGGGAACGGATGTACAGCGGACACCGTTCTCATAAGGAAACTATAGGGCCCCTGATCTTCTTAAAAAGCTTAAGTCTTTGAGAGTGGATGTTCAACGGACACCGTTCTCAGAAGAAAAATATAGGACCCTTGAGCTTCATGAAAAGCTTAAGTCCTTGGTAACGGATGTCCAGCAGACACCGTTCTTAAAAGAAAACCATATGACCCATGATCTTCTCGAAAAATTTAAGTCTTTGGGAGTGAATGTTCAGCGAACATCGTTCTCAGAAGAAAAATATAGGGCCCATGAGCTTCTAAAAAAGTTTAAGTTCTTGAGAATGAATGTTCAGCCAACACCGTTCTCGGAAAGAAATCATGGAGCCCCTGAACTTCTCGAAGAAGGACAAGAAATTAGCTTTGTATAATTCTTTATACAAATTAAGGTCGATATTGCCGGGTGGTAGAATGAGTGATAGAGGGATAAACATCAAGCTTATATGTACATTAATTTATTGAATTGAAATAACATCCGTTACTTATGATACTTAAGATATCTTATTATACCATAAATAGTAACATATACAATAGTAATATTATGACATTTTAAATCATATAGAGACTCCACATTTTCTTTTAACAAAGTTACAACATTTATTTTAGCATAGATATGATAACTCGAGTTGATCACAATCTCATGGATGTGATTATGTAGTTTAATATACGTAAAAATCAAGGTCGAAATCTCAATTAAGAAAACCTTTTTTTAAAAGCAATTCTACAGTTGACTGTCGTAGGATTACTTTACTATACGCCACTTAGGAGTTAATGAAGAAATGTATTAGTTCTTATAATCCCTTAATATCTAATCGTTTCCATTGAAAAATAAAATAAAAAATAATTATTAAATATCATACGATAGAACGACCAGTGTTTTTAACATCACCCATTTCTCATTGTGCCATAGTTCTTTAAATTATTTGATTAAAACGTCAGTGCTTTTTTTCTTAAGAGAATACTATCTCACAAAGTCCGAATAAGACATTTTAGACCATTACTCTAATGGGCCGTATCTAGGCCAGACATTTACTTCATATGTCACTTAAAAAAACTAAAGATAAAAAAAATAACCGACTCCAACTCTAAAAAAAATCTTGGCTAAAAAAATAAGGCATCGTGTGTGAAATTTAAGTGCAATGTCAATATATATATATAACAATCAGATACATACTGATAAATCATTCATAATTTAGGTAAACACAAAATATTTAATCAGTGTATTGACCTCAAGTCGTGTCTGAGCTAGGTCCGCTGAGCAGGGAGTGTGTTAGGACTATTTACCCCTATAAAACGTTGACAGTCTGCCTGATTATATGTTTTGTGTTTACCTTAGCTATGAATGATTTATCAACATGTATCCGGTTGTTAACCATGTGTTCGTGTGGTAGTGGTGGCACACCCCAGTTGGTATCAGAGCCATAAATAGTCTTGGTTAAATTATGATTATATTTTTTTAAATTATACATCCATGGTCACTAAAAGGCATGTCTGAAATTGTTTCTTCTTTGTCATTCGTAGCTAATACAGTAGCTTCAACTTCAGAAGCAACAGAAATTATAGCATATCAGGATGTTAAAGAGGGCTTAGATAAATGGACAATACCAAAGATTAAACCAGAAACCATTTATAAAATTAGAACATTTGATTTTACTAGTAGAAAAATAATTAAAACCTTTAAGCATGCTATACCTTTACAGAATAATGATGATATTGTTTATCTGTCGCATGTACATGACTTGTATCCTTTTATGCAAAAATACAAGTATGTGAATATAGAACTTATTCAAGTAGCTTTTAAGCCTTTGACCTTACTTGGTCAAAATACCAGTATTCAATGTACCCTCTGAGATGGACGGTGCCTCAACTTGAAAGCATATCTCATGGGAGCTATTGAAATTAGCTTATCCCATGGACCTGTTTATTTTAATATTTACCGAATTTAAGTGTTTCTCTTTCTGACAGTAATCTCTCTAAAGTTTTAAAACTTAGAGTTATTTAGCATTGTTATAAGTATCTTCAAGGATCTCCTCCCTTTGCGATACTTTTTAGAATCCACCTAAAGGTTCTCTCCACTTTGAACCCTCACACTAGAAAGCAGAGTGAACAGGAATACACTGTCCTCATCGACATCAATCTGTTCAGTAGTCAAGCAGTCATCCCTAGGATGATACCTTAAGAAGAAATTACTTTTTCAGAAAAATGACAAATGTCTAATGTTGTGCCTACCAGACCCATCATCAAACAATCCATTGAAGATGGTATTTAGACACAAGGAGGTAACGTATATCTTCATTTTCAAAAACCCTTAACTAGAACTCCAAGAATCCTCCAAACCTTCTACAGTAGAATCTATCAATTCTGAACAGATACCAAAAGCTCACATCAGAGGTATACATATATCATAAAATCAGATACCGCAAGCAGTTTATGAAGATAGACCTAATATCAGAAGGCCCAATAGCCCAACCGTTAGTGATATGCAATTCAATATTTAATAGATTTTACACCCAATAGTGAATTACGCAAACACCTAAACCAGAATTTTATGCAAGATAAATATCATGAATTTCGATTATTGTATTTTAAATCCCATACTCCTCAACAGTTAAAAACCCTCACAGACTAGCATTATTACCACGTTTGGAAAAACCAAACTCTTAGACCTTTCCCAGAATGGTATTGTGACTTGCTGACAAAGTACCCATTCTTGATAGAGATCAAATAAATGTCTTAATAGGAATTCAAAAGAATTGGCTAACAATAACTGGTAAGCTTTTTCAGGCTATTCATCCTCCACCGTTATCCTTAAAGCTTGCTCTAAGCAATGAGAGCACTACAACGTCAGTCATCTCTCCTTATGTTGAGATCTTTGAACAACCCAATCAACAAGAAACCCTAAAGGTCAAATATATTGTACCTCTAACCAAAAAGAATAAGTATACTAACCTTTTCCTCCAAACTGTAGGTACCTAACTTACCCTTATTGAGGAAAAAGTAGATAATATTAAGGATAAAATTGAACGATAACAGGACAAAGGTCCAGAGAAACCTAAACCTCTTAACCTTCAACCAGTCAATATCAAGCCCCCCCCATGAAGTTAATGATTTAAGTTAAAATCTACCAAAAAAGAGAAAGACTTTATGGCCACTCTTATTGGAAGAATAAAAGATTTGAAGATCAATGAGCCAGAATCATCATGACCCAAATCTCCAAAATAGATTAATATGATGAACCATGGTGATTCATCTCTACCTATAACTGATGATGAAAAGGATGGGTATACTCTTTCCCAAATTCATGATCTTAAGAAAATTTTGATGATAGTCTCAACAAACTTATGTGCACTAAGTCTATCTACCGTACGGTTTTACTTGGACCTGGTAGGTATTATTATCTTAGACCTACCCTATAGGATATTTTGTATGAAGAAGACATCCTTCATACTCAGAAATCGTATCATGGAAAAACTATCTATGAATGAAACATAGATGGTAAATCTGAATACCATATTTTTGAAACCATACATCACATAATTATGTATGCATTTATTTGTAAACAGAATGATAATTCTGATTATCAAATAGCCAAAATTCTTGTCAATAGCTTTACCAGTACTCTAAAAGGATAGTGGGATAATTATCTAACTCAACCTCAAATGGATGAAATCTTAAATGCCTTGAAGATTAGTATAAATCATTTTACTCATCCCAAAACCAAAACATAAGATCCTTGCTATATACTCTAGCACAAGCCATCATCCACCATTTTATTGGACCAAGAATTATTAATACTGATCGGCACAGAGAACTTCTACAGAACCTTCGTTGCCCATCTTTAACTGATTTAAGATGGTATAAGGATGTATTTTTAATGAAGGTCATGCAACGTACTGATGCCAAAAGTGATCATTGGAAGGAAAAATTTATTGATGGTCTCCTTAATCTTTTTTTACAGAAAACATTTGTAAGAAACTTAGGGATAAGCATAACCAAATTGATATTCTCTACCATTAGCATAATTATGGTTGTCTACTTGTAATAGTTCTTGAAGAAGGTTTATCCCTCTACAATGATCTGAAATCCCAACAAATGATGAAAAATCAAAACTTGTCCAACCATAAGAGTTAGGTGAATTTTGTGATCAGTTCACCTATGACACTAAAATTCAGTACCCCTCAACTTCCAGAAATCCTAATCCTAAACATAAGAAATACAAAAGGTTTCATTCCAGATAAGGTCCTAAACATAACTTCCAGGAAGTTGACAAAAGGAATTTTAGCAAAAGAAAATCCATTCCCGAGATGGATAGATCAGAAGTTAAGTGCTTCAGATGTGGCACTAAAGGGCACTATGCTAATAAGTGAAAACTCCATGAGTTGTCCTGAGAAGAGGAAACCCAACATCAAATTCTTAACTGTATTACTAACAAAGACAACTCCTCTTCACACTCTTGCTTAGAGAATGATCTAGCTGAAATATATTCATCAGATTTAGATTCCTCTCTGATAAGACTGAACCTTGTTGTAATAACAAGACTTGCAACATGTTAACAAAAGCAAATTATAGGAAAGCCATTGTTGAAATGAATGGCCTTGATCTCGGACAGCCTAATATCAATCTTCTAACAGAAACCCAGAAGAATATGCTTAGCTTTGCTGACAGATACAGGATCGAGAGACAAAATTAAATTTTTTGAAACCTTATATAAGGATCACCTTAAGGATCACAATACTGAAGATATTCTCCCTAGTTAGAATTATAGTATGCGCGAGATTATGAATTGCATACAAGATAAATCCATTACTGAGAAACCCATTACCATCCAAGACTTGAAGATGGAAATCAATCTTCTCAAAACTGAAGTCAAACAGTTACATACTGTTAATCAAATCATTTTTCAACATCTTGCCCTTATTAAACAATAGCTTTCCTCCAAAGGCAAGAATCCCATTGATCCAGAATGTTCTCCTCCTCCTCAAAAGGATAACAGTAAACACTACCTTATGATTATGAATCAAGTTACCTTTCAAATATACACCAGAATTACTTTTATCATCGAACCTGATTTTATAATAAAAGATCTTATCGAGCTTATTGAGACGGGGGCTGATATGAACTGTATTCAAGAGGGTTAATCCCTACTTAGCGTTTTTAGAAAACCACACAATCTTTTACCAGTGCAAGTGGTAAATAACTAAACGAGGTTGTCCTTGTTCAATCTCATCATTTTCATAAATATAAAATGCAGTACAACTCCAAGGAGACTTACTAGGTTTAATGAGTTTTTTCTGTAAGAGGGGTTCAATTTCTGTGTTGCAAATATCAAGATATTCCTTCTTCATCTAACTAGGTCTAGCTTTGGTAGGAATATATTTTTCATCAAAATCCTGGTGATAATGAAGAGAAATAATATATTTCTTCCTATTCTAAAACACGTTTAATGGATCACTGAAAATTTTAGTTTGAAATTCTGTTAAGATAACTTTGACTTTATTCTGAATAGAAGATTGTTGAATGTGTTCAAGAGTAAGAAATTGGACTTCTTTCTGAATAAAATTAATTTGATTTCCTTTATTTTGTATAAAATCAAATTATTTAGTATATGATTTTGTGATGAATTCAAAAATAATTTGTCTGTTGTTAAGGGTAGTATAAATATAATTAGTATCAATTTTATCCATAGGCATCGATAAACACATAAAAGGGTTTCCCAGGATAATATTTGGAGTCATGTTTTTTAATAAAACACATGACGTAGGTAAACAAATACCTCTATTACAGATTAAAACTTCTGGTAATTTAAATTCTATTTTCATTCTATTACTACCTGCACTGGTAAGAGATTGTGTGATTTTCTGAAAATACGTACTAGGGATTAAACCCTCATGAATACAGTTCATATCAGCTTATGTATCAATAAGGGCGATAACATCTTTTATTATAACATCAGGTTTGATAATAAAAGTAATTCTAGTGTACCATTTTTGAAAGGTAACTTGATTCATAATCATAAGGTACTTGTTATTGTTATCCTTTTGAGGAGGAGAAAATCATTCTGGATCAATGAGATTCTTTCCTTTGGAGGAAAACTCTTGTTTAATAAGGGCAAGATCTTGAAAATGATCTGATTAACAGTCTGTAACTGATTGACTTCCATATTCAAGTCTTGGATGGTAATGGGTTTCTCAGTAATGAATTTATTCTGTATGCGATTCATAATCTCGTGCATACTGTAATTCTAAGTAGGGAGAATATCTTCAGTATCGTGATCCTTGAGGAGATCCTTATGTTTCCAAAAATTTTAATTTTGTCTCTCGATCCTGTATCTAGTCAGCAAAGCTAAGCATATTCTTCTGGGTTTCTATTAGAACATTGATACTAGGCCGTCCTAGATCAAAGCCATTCATCTCAATAATGGCTTTTTAATAATTAGCTTTTATTATTACCACCTTTGGAAAAACCAAACTCTTAGATCCTTCCCAGAATGGTAGTTTGACTTTGCTGACAAAGTACCCATTCTTGATAGAGATTAAATAAATGTCTTAACAGGAATTCAAAAGAATTGGATAACAATAACGGGTAAGCTTTTTCATGCTATTCATCATCCACATCCTTAGATATTGCTCCAAGCAATGAGAGCACTAAACCATTAGTCATCTCTCATTATGTTGAGATTTCTGTACAACCCAATCAACAAGAAACCCTAAAGGTCAAAGATATTGTATCTCTAACCAAAAAAAATAATTATACTAACATTTTCCTCCAAAGTGTGGGTAACTAACTTACCCGTATTGAGGAACAGGTAGACAGTATTCAAGATAAAATTGAAGGACAACAGGACAAAGGTCCAGAGAAACATAAAGCTCTTAACCTTCAACTAGTCAATATCAAGCCTCCCCTTGAAGTTCGTGATTTTAAGTTAAAATCGACCAAAAAAGAGGAAGACTTTATGGCCACTCTTATTGGGAGAATAAAATATTTGAAGATCAGTGAGCCAGAATCATCAGGACCCAAATCTCCAAAATAGATTAATATGTTGAACCAGGGTGATTCATCTCTACCTGTAACTGATGATCTTTAGGATGGGTATGCTCTTTCCCAAATTCGTGATCTTCAGAAAAACTTTGATGATTGTCTCAACAAACTTATGTACACTAAGTGTACCCAGTGTATGACTTTACTTGGACCTGTTAGGTTTTATTATCCTGCCTACCCCATATGGCATTTTATTTGAAGAAGACTTTCTTCAAACTCAGAAATCATATCATGGAAAAAAAATATATGAATGGAACATAGATGGTAAATCTGAGTATCATATTTTTTAAATCATACATCACATGATTATATATGCATCTGTTTGTAAATAGAATGATAATTTTGATCATCAAATAGCCAGATTTATTGTCAATGGCTTACCGGTAGTCTAAAAGGATGGTGGCATAATCATCTCATTCAACCTCAAAGGGATGAAATCTTAAATGCCTCGAAGATTAATATAAATCCTTTTACTCATACGAAAACCAAAACAGAAGATGCTTGCTATACTCTAGCATAAGCCATCGTCCACCATTTCATTGGACCAGGAATTAATAATACAGATCGGCACAAAGTTCTTCTACAAAACCTTCATTTCCCATCTTTAACTTATTTCAGATGGTATAAGGATGTATTCCTAATGAAGGTCATGCAATGTATTGATGCCAATAGTGATCATTGGAAGGCCAAATTTATTGATGGTCTCCCTAATCTTTTTGCAGAAAAAAATCGTAAGAAACTTAGGGATAAGCATAACCAAATTGATATTTCCTACCATCAGCATACATATGATTCTCTAATTGCAGTAGTTCTTGAAGAAGGTTTATCCCTCTGCAATGATCTGAAACTCCAGCAAATGATGAAAAATCAAAACTTGTCGAACCGTAAAGAGTTAGGTGAATTTTGTGATCAGTTCGCCTATGACACTATAATTAAGTACCCTTCAACTTTCAGAAATCCTAATCCTAAACCTAAGAAATACAAAAGGTTCCATTCCAGAAAAACTCCTAAACATAACTTCTAGGAAGTTCACAAAAGGAAATTCAGCAAAAGAAAATCCATTCCTAAAAAGGATAGATCAGAAGTAAAGTGCTTCAGATATGACAATTAAGGGCACTATTCTAATAGGTGAAAACTCAAACAGAAACTCCATGAGCTGTCCTTAAACGAGGAAACCCAATAACAAATCCTTAACTTTATCTCTGACAAAGACAACTCCTCTTCAAGCTTAAGCTCAAAGAATGATCTAGCTGAAATTTATTCATCTGATTCAGATTCCTCTTCTAATTGGACTTGACCTTGTTGTAATAGTAAGAATTGCAACATGTTTATAGAAACTAGTTATTGGAAAGCCATTGTTGAGATGAGTGGCCTTGATCTAGGACAGCCTAGTATCAATGTTCTAACATAAACCTAGAAGAATATACCTAGCTTTGTTGACCAGATACAACATCTAGAGTGAAAATTAAAAATTTTGGAAACCTTATATAAGGATCACCTCAAGGATCACAATATTGAAGATATTCCCCTACTGGGAATTACACTATGCACGAGATTATGAATCCCATAAAGAATAAATCCATTATTGAGAAATCCATTACCATCCAAGACTTGAAGATGGAAGTCAATCTTCTTAAAACTGAAGTCAAACAATTACAGACTGTTAATCAGATCATTTCCAAGATCTTGCCCTTATTAAACAAGAGCTTTCCTCTAAAGGAAAGAGTCTCATTGATCCAGAATGTTTTTCTCCTCCTCAAAAGGATAATAATAATAAGTACCTTATGATTATGAATCAAGTTACCTTTCAAAAATGGTACACCCGAATTACTTTTATTATCAAACCTGATTTTTATAATAAAAGAGGCTATTGCCCTTTTTGACACCGGGGCTGATATAAACTGTATTCAAGAGGGTTTAATGCTTACTAAATCTTTTCAGAAAACCACATAATCTCCTACCAGTTCAAGTGGTAACAAAATGAAAATTTAATTCAAATTACCAGAAGTTTTAATCTATAATAAAGGTATTTGTTTGCCTACGTCATTTGTTTTATTAAAAAACATGACTCAAAATATTATCCTGGTCAACCCTTTTATGTGTTTATTGATACCTATGGATAAAATTGATACTAATGGTATTTATAATACCATTAACAACAGACAAATTATTTCTGAATTCATCACAAAACCATATACTAAAGAATTAGATCTTATACAGAATAAAAAAATCAAATTAATTTTATTCGGAAGGAAGTTCAATTTCTTACTCTTGAATAGAAAATTCAATAGCCTTCTATTCAGAATAAAGTTAAAGTTATCTTAACAGAATTTCAAACTGAAATTTGTAGTGATCTGCCAAACGCATTTTGGAATATGAAGAAATATATTTTTGAGACTAAAATTTGGATACTAAAATGTTTAGACATAACAGATTGAGACTACATTCCTAGTGAATGATTTGTCACTGAACACTACATTCCTAGTGATATAGAGTCTTCGTGAAGGCTGCAAGCATTTATAACATTTATGGTTAGATGAATAGCCTATAAACAAGCATAGATAAGAATGAAAGTAAACTTTTCTTCAATTATATGGCCTTAAGTGAGGGAAATATGCATATCCAAATGTCTTTAAAGTTTTGTAATATTGGGGAGTATGAAAAAGTTTTTTATAAGGTGACATAAAGGGTAAAGTTTGGGTTGGAAGTCTATTTATCAAATGAGTAGATGTTGTGAATAGCTTCCATAATAAAGTAAGTGGCAGTGAAGCTTGATCAAACAATGTTAAGCCTAGCATATTTGGTTTGCTAATTTTCTTCATTCTTCTTGTAGCTACTAAGAGGAGGCTAGAGGAACTTCCTACCCACCTCATGTCCCAGATTTCTTACGTAGTTGAGCTCCCTGTTGAGGCCTAGTGCTTACGAAGATTTTTTTAGGCCTGAGTTCTTGTTTTAGGCAGACTAGTATTTAGACCCTCCAGGGGACGTAATAGTCGACCTTCCTATTGAGAGCAACTCAGTGGATTCTCCTATTTGTATGAGTATAACCCTCAATTACTCTTCCACTTTTGCTACTACTTTTTCTATCTTTCCTCTCATAATTGTGACTCCTTTGTTACAATTTTTCTAGAGTGCAAGAGTATACTATCGTTGTCTACTAATAAAATTTTATAAAATAGAGTATCGTCCACATGATTGATTGATATTAAAATATTAAAATCAACTAGACCTTAATTCTAATTGAGAATGATGAAAAAGATGAAAGTTTTAATTAAGCTAAAATTTTAATTAAACTAAAATGATGAAGATTTGATAAAGATAAAATAGTTCAAATTTGAATAGTAAAACACCTAGGGCTTTCGATATCACCAAACTAAATATGCTCTAAATTCACTAGATCAATCAATATTTATAAGATTATTGACAACAAATTTCTCTAATGTAATTATCAATCTTTCTCAAGCATCTATAACAATGAATCAAAAATACTAATCTCACATTTCTGTCAAGATTAAATAAATTGAAACTTATTAAGCATAAGAAATTATAATTACTACAATAGATCCATAATTATCTCTAACATATGAAATTCTAATTGTGTTATAAACAAAGAGCAAATTTAATCAACACTTCTCAGTCTTAGAATTAAATCTAAAATCATGCAATAGTTGGCCAGACAATTAGAAGCATTAAGAATGAATTATAACACTCAATAATACTGAATAAACATTGATTAAATTGAAAATCAAAATATATGAACAATCATGATTTGACTACGTCGTAGCCCTAAATAAGAAATTTTAGAACATATTAAAATAAGAAAACATCCTACTAGTATTCATGAATATAGAGAAAAGAGAGAAGAAAAACTAGATTTAAGGATGAAATTGAAGTTGAGATCCGTTTCTAGGTTTGATCTTCTTGTTCTCTTCTCCAATAGCTTTCTCCTTTACCTCTCACGTCCAAAAAGTCACCATAAAAACCCTAAAAAATCTATTTATACACTAGGGTTTGATAATGATCAAATTGGACTAAAAATCAGAAATAACAAAAATTATTATCGTGCCAGCATTGCGGCGCTGGGAAGCTAGCGTCGCGATGATGTCCCTTCTATCCAAGTCCATTTTTTTATGATTTATCTTCATTTTTGCCTTCCAAATCTTTCCAAATCAATCCTAATGCACTAGAATATCTTACCTACAAAATAAAAGTAAAACAAACATAAATCAAATAATAAAAATAAAAAAACTAACAAAATTAGAGTTAAAATTATCTAAAATGTGAGTGTGAAACACACTCGTCAAATATTCCTAAGCTTAACTTTTTTCTAGTCCTCCAATAAAACAAAAAATAAAATAAAATAAATAAATAAATCAAACAAGATAAATGATAAACTCTAATTAAGAAAAATTACAGATAAACTAGCGAAACGTTTTGACTAACTAAACTTGTCTAAGAGATTTCAAAATAACAATAACCCAAGAAAAATTTCTGAATTGTGTTCATGTAGAATTTCAACACAAACGTCAACTTACATTACACTTTGAAAAATCCTGAGTGCGTGTGTGTTATCTTAAGTCATCCAACTTCTTAATCTCAAATGAGTTTATGAGACCAAGTCTTGCAAGATCGGATCCATTAATCTATAAATAGATTATAACTCCATAGGAAAATTTTGCATGTCACTCACTAATGTAGGCAAACCACAACACTTAGGATCATTAGGACTTTCGTAGGCTTGTAATGTATGGCTAGGGTTTAGGGTAGGATAAATGATATTATTCCAGCTCAATCTTCACCCATAGTCACACATGCATTCTAGGAATCAATGAGATTAACTTAACTTTTCTTGTAACGCCCTCAAACTTGTCATTTCACCTATTGAATTATCAACCATGCTCAACCTTTCTTCTTCTTATTTTTTTTAATTTGATTTCCTTAATCTTCCCTTTTTTTAATGAGCTTTCAGCTAATAGCTCCCAAATCAATTGGTCTTAGGGTATTAAGTGTTAAGACACTCTTTCTAGCTTAGTCACTCAAGTCCAAGAGGTTACGAAATCAAACTCTTTCACAAGTTTTTCTTGAAATATATCAAAACTCCTTCCACTCGTCCAGATAGTCATAACTCCTAGTATTTTCCTAAAACATCCAAATACTATGAGTAAAAAAGGTCACTAGGGAAAACTTTTTATAAGGTTAGGAAATTGTCGTGGGTGATAAAAAATGGCTATTTAGGCTCAACATGGATAACTAGGAAAACAATTATGCACAGGTTAGCTTGAAAAACTCAAATGGTCTAAAAATGACCTAAATCATGTCCTAAGTATAGTGTAGCCTAAAATTTCATCTCATGCAACAATCAAACTGGTTCTAGAGTTCTTATGAGATCATAATGATTCCTTAAATCACATAAACCATCTCTAAGCAAAAAGATACTCAAACGTTCAAGGCTAGGTGCTCAATATGTCAGGATTCTTAAGTGAAATGTAAATCAACAGATAGTTCAAACATATACATATACATAAATTCATCATTGTTTTCAAAGTTATCAATAAATCAAAACAATCTCATCATACGCCTTATTGTTGTCTACAACAGAACGTCAAAATTTTAATTTTTAACAATGCCACCACCCCGAACTTAAAACTTTCATTGTCCAAAATTAAAAAAATGTAAAAAGAGTATGTAAAGAGGACTCCCCTGAATAAGGATGAGCTTTCATCTTCATCATTATCTGCATTGTTCGTTGCCTCCCGGTAGCGCTTGCTTTAATGCCTTCAGCTAGACGTAATGATCATCCAAGCTTCACCTGATCCACTAACTTTAAAATTTCCTTTATGTTAGAAATTGACCACTCCAAGGCCGTTTTGTGCTCTCTCAACACCCGCAGCGTCTTTTCTTCTTGTTCACCATTTAACGAAGCAGAGATAATGACATGTAGAATGGATGCTTCTTCTATAAAGGTGTACCGAAGGTGGAGGTCTAACACCGGTGGTTTTTCAATATATGGTAGGTGTCTAGGTTTACCTTCTCCCAATTTTTCACTATCCACCTGCAAACAACTATTCATATCATTTGAGTTTTTGATTGCTTTGAGGACATTGAAAATTACTTGATCTTCTTGCACTCTCAAAAAAGTTCTCATTTTTACACATCAACAAGAGTTCTTCCTATTTTTAAGAATGATCTACCAATAATAATTGAAATTTATTAGTTTTCCTTCATGTCAAGTACAATAAAATTAGCTGAGAAAATAAATTTATCCACCTTTACTAAGACGTCCTCAATAATTCCCCGTGGATATCTGATATATTGATCAACTAACCGTAAAGATACCGTCGTGGGCTTAGCTTCTCCAAGACCTAGCTTCTTATAAAATGAATATGGCATCAGATTAATACTAGCTCCAAGATCACATAGAGCCTTTTCAAAATATGAAGTCCCAATGGTGCAATGAATAGTAAAACTCTCAGGGTCCTTTAGCTTCGGAGGTAATTTATTTTGTAAGATAGCATTATACTCCTCAGTAAGTACAATTGTCTTATACTCATCTAGCTTTCTCTTTTTCGGGAGAATTTTCTTCATGAATTTGACATAGCTCAACATTTATTCCAAAGCATCGGCAAAATGGATGTTTGTATGTAGTTTCCTAAACACAACAAGAAACTTAGAAAACTACTTGTTCAGTTTTTTCTTTTGGAATCGCTAAAGGAATGTGATAGGTGGGACATAAGGTGGAGGATTATCGAGAAAGAGCTTTGACTTAAGCTTGTCTTTTTTCTTTTCTGTGTTTTCAATAGAATCACCACCTACAACCTCAATTTGTGCTTCAATTGGCCGAGTGCTTTCAATTGTTGCTTTCTTCGGTTATTCTACCAACTCTTTGCCACTACGAAGGGTAAATGCGTTTACTTGTTCTTTTGGATTCTTCTCAGTGTTGTTTGATAGAGAAACTTGTGATATCTGAGTTAGTATTTATGATAATTGAGCCATTTAAAGTTTCAAATTCTGAATAGATGCAGCTTGACTCTGAAGACTTATTTATTACCTCTGAAGTGTTGCATTTGTTTTTGCCATAAATTGATAGTATTGATTGTGAGTTGGGAAAGAGTATCTTCTAAAGAAAATTTAGGTTGTTGAGGCTTAGTAACAACTGGTGGATTCATCACATTCTGTTACTCTTTCAAGAAAAATTAGGGTGATTTCGCCCCTCTTGGTTGTAAATGTTGGAGAATGGGTTATTCTGCATGCTGTAATTCTCAACAAAATTAACATGTTCTGCCTGAAAAGGAGTAAAGGTATTGCCGGCTTCCCGTGAAGCATGAATAACATTAGCATTGGTGGTGAAAAAGCTCAATTGCTTGGACAGTGTAGCTACTTTAGCAGTATGAGCAGTAAGAGCATTGACTTCATGAACTCAATGAATCTTTCTCGGTATGTTTTGCTCAATTGTCCATTGATAGACATAGGAACCATTTCTTTAAGCAAAGCATAAGCCTCGAAGTGAAAATGAAAATAATCTCATCCTGACTGCATCAGTTGAGATATTGATGTGCTTGAATGTCTCATAAATTTCGAGAAAAATTGCTATGTGAACATTTGGATCATCATTAGGCAGGCCACTTAATTGATTTGCTTACACCATGTGAATGATTGTTGGCATTAATAATAGGGTGTTGAATGGCAGCACGACCTTATTAACCACTGGCAAAGTATAGTCCCGAATTGCCCGATTATTCTAGTTGTTCACAATTTCATGATTTTCTGTAGCATATTTCACGGTTTCTTAAGGGTTTTTAGAAGCTTCTCTCCTCACTTTCTATTACAATGACAGGTTCGCTCAATTTCCAAATTTAGAGGAGTCAAGAAAATTTAAAATAGTAAACAACCGTAAATAATAACAAATGAAGACTTGAAGTAAAATTAAGAATATGTAACTCCAATATTAATAAACAAAATCAATCCCCGGAAACGCCGCCAAAAACTTGTTATGATGTTTTTAGAGTGCAAGTGTACACTATTGTTGTCAAGTAATAAAATTCTATGAAATAGAGTATCAACCAAAGGATTGATGATATTAAAATATTGAAATCAACTTGACCTTAATTCTAATTGAGAATGACGAAAAAGTTGGGAGTTTTAATTGAGCTAAAATTCTAATTAAACTAAAATGATAAAGATTTGATAAAGATAAAATAATTCAAATTTGAATAGTTAAAAGCTCTAGGGTTTTTGATTTCACCAAACCAAAAATGCTCTAAATTTCAAATCTCAATCAATCAATGTTTATCAAATTATTCTCAGTGAATTTTTCTAATGTAATTATCAAACTTTCTCAAGCATCGATAATAATGAATCAAAAATACTAATCTCACATTTCTGTCATTAAATAAATTGAAACTCATTAAGCACAAGAAATTAAAATTATTAAACTTGATTATGGAAATAATTATGCACACGTTGGCTTGAAAAGCTCAAATGATCCAAAGATGACCTAAATCATGTCCTAAAATTTCACCTCGAGCAACAACCAAATTGGTTTCTTAAGTCACATAAACCTTCTCTAAGTAAAAAGATAGTCAAACGCTCAAGGCCAGGTGCTCAATATGTCGGGATTCTTAAGTGAAATGAAAATCAACAATTGGTTCAAACATATATAGATACACAATTCATCATTATTTTCAAAGTTATCAATAAATAAAAACCAGTCTCATTATAGGTGTTCTTGTTGTCTACAACAGAACGCCAAATTTTTTTAATTTTTAACAAAGCCACCACCCCCGAACTTAAAACTTTCAGTGTCCTCAATGAAAAAAATGTAAAAAATAGTTTGTAAAGAGGACTCCCCCAAAAAAGGATGAGCTTTCATTTTCATCATTCTCTGCATTGTTTGTTGTCTCCAACTAAGGGGTGAAAATGGGTGCATGAGCCAAATTCATCCATAGTTTTTTTTAACTTGAATAAACTAAAATAAAATAACTAAAAGAAATAAATAAATGACGGAAAAAAAGTCAGGCTGCCTCCAGGTAGTGCTTGCTTTAATGTCTTGAGCCAGACGTAATGATCATCCAAGCTTCACCAATTGTCCACTGACTTAAAATTCCCTTTTTGTCACAAATTGACCACTCCAAGGCCATTTTGTGCTCTCTCAACACCCTCACCATCTTGTCTTCTTGTTCACCATTTAACAAAGTAGAGATAATGACATGTAGAATGGATGTTTCTCCCATAAAGGTGTATCGAATGTTCAGGTCTAACACCGATGGTTTTTCAATAGATGATCGGTGTCTAGGTTTACCTTCTCCCAATTCTGCACTATCCACCTACAAACAATTATTCATATCATTTGGTTGTTTGATTGCATTGAAGAGATTTAAAATTACTTGATCTTTTTGCACACTCAAAAAAGTTCTCCTTTTTACACATCAATAATAGTTCTTCCCGTATCTAAGAATGATCCACAAAAAATAATTGGAATTTCTTGATTTTCCTCCATGTGAAGTACAATAGAATCACTTGAAAAAATAAATTTATCCACATTTACCAAGACATTCTCAATAATTCCTCGTGGATATCTGATAGATTAATAAGCTAACTGTAAAGATACAATCATGGGCTTAGCTTCTCCAAAGCCTAGCTTCTTGTAAACTGAAAGGCATCAAATTAATACCAGCTTCAAGATCACATAGAGTCTTTTCAAAATATGAAGTCCCAATGGTGCAATGAATATTAAAACTTCCAAGGTCCTTTAGCTTTGGATGTAATTTATTTTTTAACATAGCATTACACTCCTCTGTAAGTGCAACTGTCTCATACTCATCTAGCTTTCTCTTGTTCGAGAGAATTTTCTTCATGAATTTTACATAGCTTTTCATTTGTTCCAAAGCATCGACAAAAGAGATGTTTATGTGTAGTTTCCTAAGTACATCAAGAAACTTAGAAAATTTCTTGTTCAATTTTTGCTTTTGGAATCGCTAAGGGAATGGGGTAGGTGGGACATAAAGTGGAGGATTATTGGGAGAAAACTTTGACTTAGGCTTGTCTTTTTTCTTTTCTGAGTTCTCAATTGAATAAACACCTATAACCTCAGTTTGTGCTTCAATTGGCTGAGATCTTTGAACTGTTGTTTTCTTCGGTTCTACTAACTCTTTGCTACTACGCATGGTAATGGTGTTTACTTGTTCTTTTAGATTCCTCTAAGTGTTTCTCTGTAGAGAACCTTGTCGTATGCGAGTTAGTATTTCTGACAATTGTCCTATTTGAAACTTCAAATTCTGAATAGATGCAGCTTGATTCTGAATTCTTGTTTCTTGCCTTTGATGTGTAGCATATGTTCTTGCTATAAATTGAATAGTATTGACTATGAGTTGCGCACGAGCATCTTTTAATTAAAATTTAGGTTATTGAGGCTTAGTAGCAACTGGTGGATTCATCACATTCTGATTATTCTTTCAAGAGATATTAGGATGATTTCACCACCCTTGGTTGTAAGTGTTGGAGAATGAGTTATTCTGCCTGTTGTGATTCTCAACAAAATTAACATGTTCGGACTGAGAAGGAGCAAAGGTATCACCGGCTTGACATTCAGTACTACGATGAGGTCCATTGCATAAATTATAAACTTCCCGTGAAGCATGAATAACACTAGCATTGGCGGTGAAAGAGGTCAATTGCTTAGACAGTGTGGCTGCTTGAGCAGTAAGAGCATCGACTTTATGAACACCATGAATCTTTCTTGGTATGTTGTGCTCAATTGGCCATTGATAGGCATTAGCAACCAATTCTTCAAGCAAAGCATAAGCCTCCTTATTTGTTTTGCCCATTAAAGCTCCTCCTGCTGGTGCATCCACTATTGTCCGCGTTGAATTCTCCAACCCATTATAGAAGTTTGAACTTTAGCCATCCAGGGAGTCCATGATGTGGGCACCCTCTCAACCTCTCTTTAAACCTCTCTCAAGCTTCATAAAGAGACTCCATATCATATTGCACAAAGGTATTGATCTCATTCCTCATCTTGGCTGTTTTAACTGGTGGAAAGAATTTAGCAAAAAACTTCTCAGACGGTCGATTCCAAGTGATGATTGATCTAGCGGGCAAAGAGTTTAACCAACTCTTAGCCTTATCTCGAACTGAAAATAGGAGTAATCTCAGCCTGAATGCATCATGTGAGACATTGTTGTGCTTGAATGTCTCAAAAATTTCAAGAAAATTTATTATGTGAACATTTGGATCATTATTAGGTAGGCCACTGGACTGATTTACTTGTACCATGTGAATGGTAGCCGGCTTAATGTCAAAATTGTTAGCATTAAAAATAGGGCGTTGAATGGCAGACGCGGCCTCGTTGACCACTGGCATGGCATAGTCCAGAATTGCCTGATTATTTTAGTTGTTCACAATTTCAAGATTTTCTCTAGCGAATTTCATAGTTTCTTGACGGTTTTTAGAAGCTTCTCTCCTCACTTTTCTACTACAACGACAAGTTTGCTCAATTTCCAACTTTTCTCATACACATAGAAAACGCCTGAAAAATCAAAATAGTAAACAACCGTAAATAATAAAAAAATTAAGACTCGAAGTAAAATTAAGAATATGTAACTCCAATATTAATAAACAAAATAATTCTCGGGCAACGACGCCAAAAACTTGTTACGATTTTTTTAGAGTGCAAGTGTGCACTATCGTTGTTAAGTAATAAAGTTCTATGAAATAGAGTATCATCCAAAGGATTGATTGATATTAAAATATTCAAATCAAATGGACCTTAATTCTAATTGAGAATGATGAAAAATTTGGGAGTTTCAATTAAGCTAAAATTCTAATTAAACTAAAACAATAAAGTTTTGATAAAGATAAAATAATTTAAATTTGAATAGTTAAAAACTCTAGGGTTTTAGATTTCACCAAACCAAACATGTTCTAAATTTCAAATTTCAATCAATCAATATTTATCAAATTATTGACAGCAAATTTCTCTAATGTAAATATCAATATTTCTCAAGCATTGATAACAATGAATCAAAAATTCTAGTCCCACATCTTTGTTAAGATTAAATCAACTAAAACTCATTAAGCACAATAAATTATAATTGCTACACTAGTTCCATAATAAACTGAAACTCATTTAATCATCACTTCTCAGTCTCAGAATTAGATATAAAATCATGTAATAGTTGGCCAGATAATTTCAAGTATTACTAACGGATTATAACACTCAATAATATTTAATAAACATCGATTGAATTGGAAATTATAATATATGAACAATCATAATTTGGCTACGTCGTACCCTTAGATAAGAAAATTTAGAACATGCTAAAATAAGAAAACATCCCACTAATATTCATGAACATAGAGAAGAAGAAAGAAGAAAAAATAGATTTGAGGATGAAATTGAAGTTGAGATCTGTTTACGGGTTGGATCTTCTTGTTCTCCTATCAAAGAGCTTTCTCCTTTGCCTCTCACATCCAAAAATTCCCCTCAAAACCCTAAAAAAATCTATTTATACATTAGGGTTTGATAAGGATCAAATTGGAGTAAAAACAGAAATAACAAAATTACTATCGCGCCAGCGTCGTGGTCCTGAAAGCCAGCATCACGAAATTCCAACGCCACGACGCTGGGAAGCCAGCGTCGCGACACTATCTCTTCTATCTACGCCTATTTTTTTATGATTTATCCGCATTTTTTCCTTCCAAATCTTTCCAACTCAATCCAAATGCACTAGAATATCTCACCTACAAAATAAAAGTAAAATAAACATAAATCAAATAATAAAACTCAAAAAATCAATAAAATTAAAGTTAAGATCATCTAAAATATGAGTGTGAAACACACTCATCATTACCCTCAAGCTTAACTTTTTGCTCATCCTCAAGCAAAACAAAAAATAAAATAAAAATCAAACAAGATAAATAATAAACTCTAATTAAGAAAAACTATGAATAGAGTGGTGAAATGTTTTGACTAACTAAACTTGTGTTGGAGATTTCAAAATAACAATAAGCCAAGAAATTTTTTTGAATTGTAATCATGTAGAATTTGAACACAAACACCAACTTACATTACACTTTGTAAAATTCTGAGTGTGTGTGTGTTACCTTAAGCCATCCAACTTCTTAATCTCAAATGAGTTTATCCAACCAAGTCTTGCAAGAAGGGATCCATTAATCTATAAATAGATTAGAACTTCATAGGCCAATTTTGCATGTCACCCTCCACTAATGTAGGCAAACCACAACACTTAGGATCATTATGACTTTCGTAGGTCTGTAATATATGGCTAGGGTTTAGGGTAGGATAATGTTATTATTTCGGCTTGATCTTTCCCCATAGTCACACATGCATTTTAGGAATGAACGAGCTTAACTCAACTTTTCTTATAACACCCCTAAACTCGTCATTCCACCTCTTGAATTATCAACCGTGCCCAATCATTCTTCTTCTTATTTTTTTAATTTGATTTCCTTAAGTTTTTCTTTTTCTTAATGAGTTTTCAGTTAATAGCTCTCAAACCAGTTGCTCTTAGGATATTAGGTGTTAAGACACTCGAGCCTAGTCACTCAAGTCCAAGAGGCTACGAAATCAAACTTATTCAAACATTTTTTTAAATATATCAAAACTCCTCCTATCCACCCTGACATCCATAGCTCCATGTATTTTCCTAAAACATCCAAATACTATAAGAAAAAAGAGTTACTAAGGAAAACATTTTGTAAGGTTAGGAAATTATCATGGGTGATAAAACAAATGGCTATTTAGGCTTTCAAGGGATGACTAGGGAAATAATTATGCACAAGTTTGGCTCGAAAAGCTCAAACGTTCCAAAGATGGCCTAAATCATGTACTAAGTATAGTGTAGCAAAAAATTTCACCTCGAGCAACAATCAAACTGGTTCTAGAGTTCTTATAAGATCATAATGATTACTTAAGTCACATAAACCTTCTCTAAGAAAAAATATATTCCAACGCTCAAGGCTAGGTGCTCAATATGTCAGGATTCTTAGGTGACATGCAAATCAACAATTGGTTCAAACATAAACAGATACACAATTGGTTCAATATGTCTGGATTCTTTTTATGTTTTATCTGCATTTTTGCCTTCCAAATCTTTCCAAATGTACTAGAATATCTTACCTACAAAATAAAAGTAAAAAAACATAAATCAAATAATAAAACTTAAGGAGCCAATAAAATTAAAGTATAGATTATCTAAAATGTGAGTGTGAAACGCACTCATCATCCTTCTCTGTAGCAATGAATATGGATAGCTCTTCTTCCAAGAAGCAAATGAGGGAACTCAACGCCTCCAAAATGTAGAAGATGGAGGAGCTCCATGCAAAGGTATTGGAGCAGTCGAAAGTCAGGATGGTTCCCTCAATACCTCGTCCTTCCATTCCTCAGTCTCTGGCTCCCGTGGCGCCACTGATTCTGTTTGTCCTTCCTCATTCTAGGTAAGACTTGTTGTGTCCTAAAGGCATCCAAGGGACTCCCTAGAGCTTCTTCTGGCTTTCTCAGCCTTCTTCCCCACCCTAGATAATCCATGTGTCCTCCTCTTCGGTCTGAGGCTCAAATGCGTCGGGTTTTAGGCAGTGAGGATCTTTCATTGGTCACAAGCACAAAAGCATAATGCTTCAATAGAGGGCTGAGCATCCTAAAGGCCATGCTTATGCCCGAAATGAAGTAGTTAGGGTGCTGAATTGGAGGTCCAAGCCTATCAATCCTGAGAGGGGAATCACCTTTCTCGAGGGACTCGAGGCAAGGTCTCCAGACAGTTTCATGGAACACATCCTTGATGTAATTCTGGATCCAACTTAATACTTTATTCTTTCACCCCCATCTGGTTCCTGGCTCATCTTTTCCCTTATTTTGCATATCCTGACCTTCAACGCGGTGGTGCCGGTGCATTTTGGCCGTTGCGAAGACCAGGTACTTGAGGCTATTCGGGTATCATCGCGGGTGGAAACTGCTCAACACTAGAGGGCTAGGGACTTTGACTCTCTCCATAACACCTATAATGAGGTCCAATCGAAGGTTAGGAGGTTAAAGGGTCTTGAGGGGGAACAACCCCTCTTGAGACGGAGTTAGGTTATATCAAGGATGAGGTCGACCGAGATGTTAACGCTCATAGGGAGTGGGAGGCTCCACTGTTCGATCAGGTGAAAGATGTCTCCAATCTTCAGGAACAAGAGAACATCCTGAAGGACAAGATTCGACTCTTAAAGGAGAAGCTTTTTCATGAAATCCATTCCCGAACTCAAGCGAAGAACAAGGAGAGGGAGGCACAATGAAAAATTGACTTGGCGGAAGCATATCAAAGGAGAGTCGCAACTGGTGTATGGAAGGTCATGCTAAGGGAATGGAAGACTTTAAGTCATCCCCCGAGTATCAGACAACCCTTCTTACAGAGTTCGTATTAGGTTATCATAGTTGTTATGACGACATCGTCAAAGCCCATCTTGAGTGGGACTTGAGTTTATTCAGATACCCGTCGGATCTTTCACCCACCCCAGTGCAATTAACTTACAAGCAGGTGGTGCTCTCTGGCGCCTGAGAGGCTTAAAAAGTGTTGGAATATTTCACTCTCCTCATGTTCGTCTTGATGTCCCCATGTCTCTGCCTAGCTCTTCGGGGCTTCAAAGTCCGCCAAGCTCCTCCGACCTCGTCGAATTGGATGCAGAGGTCTCTCCTCCTTTACCTCCGGGTCACCCAGAGGGGGACGCCCTACCGCCACCGCCTGACTTAGTCGGGGCTGCCAACCCGGCCGAGGTTCCTCCGACTCCTAATATTAATATTGTCAAAGCTCTCATAGGCCTCATCAATTAACATGTTATCCCGATTGGCAGGTCAGATTGCCTTGCGAGTCATTACTCTGCTTCATGGGGTCTGGTCAGACATTTTTTCTCTGACGAGAACTTACTTCCTGTATGATGATCTAGTGTGCTCGACAGACATCACTTTTCATTTATCTCATCGAGCTAGGGTGCTCGCAAGTCATCACCTTTTGTTTATCCCAACTCGTCATCTAAAGCGCATTTACCAGTCATCACTTTTGTTTATCCCGACTGGTCGACTAGAGTGTTTTTACCAGTCATCACTTTTTTTATCCCGACTGGTCGGCTAGAGCGCCTTTGCCAGTCATCAATTTTTGTTTATCCTGACTGCCAAGCTACATTGCTCGCCAGTCATCACTTTTTGTTTATTCTAAATGCTAAGCTAGAAAGCTCGTCAGTCATCACTTTTTGTTTAATGGATTCTGGTAAGACCTTTCTGCTTCAACCAGAGCTCATTTCACGTCTGACGAGTTGGTGTGCTCGGCATACATCACTTTTTGATCTCGACTTACAGTATAGACCACCCCGCTAGTATTTACTTTTTCCTTCAATCTTTCACGGTTAAACAAGTTCATCATTGATAAGCTGCATGTGATTTAAAATCCTCTCCCCCTTTTCCATTTCCTAAAGGCGTGGGTTCCTGCTTGGAATGGTTCCTCTACCATTGTCAACTCCTTCCACTTGAGAGTTGTGGCATAGATTCTCTCAATGTCCTTTTGTCCCCCTTGACTAATCCTACACCCACGGAGGAGGGGAAATTCATTATCCCATGATACGTGGAGGGGACTGCCTTGAAGATATGAATGGCATGCTTGCCGAGGATGGCATTCTTGCCGAGGATGGCATTATATACTCACTACAAGAAATATGACATTCATTAGCGTTAAAATACAAGAGTTTTAGTCTACTCTTGTTAAAAACTCAAAACAACAACAGATTTTAAGAAGCAAGTAAAATTTATTCATGTTAAAAGTAAAAAAAAGTGGGACTTCAAATTAAAAGCCTTAGTTTCTCTTTTTCAACCTAACCCTTTAAATTATTTACTTCTCTCTTTCAATAAAAGAAAGAGAACTAGAGTCCCGAAGAATGGAGAAAACACGTAGCCTCATCGCCACATCCATAGCCTTATCGCCGCCACCACCACCAATGTATCGTCACTACCACCACCGCCTATGTGTCATCACCACCACTGCTCTCTCTCGTCGGTGCTCTCTCTCGTCGATGCTCTCTCTCGGATTTGACCATGCAATTTTCCTCCTGTCGATGCTCTTTCTCAGTCAGTGCTCTCTCTGTTGTGGTCTCTCTGGGTGAGTGAGTGAGTGTGTATGTGTGTGTGTGTGTGGTGTGTGTGTGCTTGCTCTCAGTCATGGTACCATGGATCTTGAACCTAGTAAGTTCATCGACATTGTGTCATCTTCTCAGGCTCACCTCGTCGCGTCTTACTCTCTGGCTCACCTGAAGGTACCTCTTTCTTGATAGTGTCATGTATCCCTGGAAATTTTTAATCGGTGATTCAGGTGTGGGAAAATCAAACATTCTCTCCAAATTTATGAGAAACAAGTTCTGTTTGAATTCCAAATCAACCATTGGTGTCAAATTCGCTACTAGAACATTGCAGGTCTGTCTAATTTCTTCATTTTCATATCGATTTATGCATTCCCATACTGAAATCAAACTATTCCTCCTAGTAAAATAAGCAAATGTTTTCTTTTCCTTGGTCGAGGCATCGTCTCCATTGAATTAATGATTTTCAATCATGTGGAATGTGGTTACAAGTAGAGCAGAAGTGGGTTTATGAAAAATGATGTTTCTAATGTGATTGCAGGGCTTGAAAGTTTTCAAGAGCCTCTATTGGTTCTAGTATGTTTAAACTTTCACACTTTAGTGTATTTCTATGTTAAATTAATTTGTTGTTATATATGAACTGTAGAGATAAGGAAAGATTTTAATTGTGGGAATTAACAGTCTGAAGCTACTTGGCATGACTTTCTGTTAAGATCTATGCCGGCTGCTGTGAATTTAGAGTATCTAAATTTAGGTTTCTTTTCAAAGTTCTATAAGCTTAATGGGTAGTTTCAAATTCATACAACTTTCATTTGATTTTGGGTCTAATTTTCAGAAGAATTTTTTGCTGATTTTTTGTGGATTTTGTCTGCAACAATCTGGTTTCTTTGTATTGACAGGGTACTCCATTTTGACATTTTGACACAAAATCATAAGGTTGTTTAAAGCCTGATGGCTTATTTATTTGATATATTCTATATTCTCGATTCATCTGTTGTGAGCTCCCCCAAAACAAAATAGAAATTGGTATTCTTGTTAAGATAACGCTTCGGGGAGGAGGATTGGATAAGATATCATAGCAGCAATATTAACTATAATTATCATGTTGTCTTCTAAATAAGGGATCATGTTTACCTTCTCCTATCTTAGGTGCTAACCATATCAAAACTTTGAGATTACTTCTCCTTTCTTTATTTTGTTTCTTTCTAAGAGTCCTCAGTTCTAATAGCTTATTATATAACTTTTGAGTAGGGTAATACTGGTAAGTGGTCTGGCGACATGAATTATCATAGAACTTCTGTCAATGTGGAACTTGACAAGGATAGAAGTTCAACTTTGCAACATGATATCCCCAGAGGCTCCTCCGCTTACACATGCTCCTTACAAATGGGGTCTGGTATACTCTTTTCTCTGGTTAAAATTTTGGTATGTGAATGACAGGAGATGTAGTTTGTTCCTAAATCAGATTGTTCCAATCCAATTTTTTTATTATTAAGATCTTAAGAATCATGTTTCTTTAAGTATATCAATCCAAATCTTTTCATTATGATGACGATGAATGATGGCTGATGTAAGATACCAACTTTAAATTATGCAGGTATTCATCGTGATGTTGGTCAATAACTTTTTGTATACGATTTCAGCATTTCGTTCTTATTTATCTCAATCAATTCATTGGCTAGGCATCTGGTATTACTTGAAGGATGGGAAAATACATAAGGTACGCAAGCTACACTATTACTCACTCTGGATTCTTACTATGTTGAACAACAATTGCATTCTTTATTATCGTCAAGTTTCTAAAATATTGTGTTCATGAATCCGTTATGCAGATAGAAAGAAACAAAGAAATGAGTCTAGTTTATACAGACCTAGGAGGTAAGAATTTGTATGGGAAGAAAGGGGCACCTCCAAAAGTTTCATTTCTCATCTCATTGGCTAAACCTTTAGCATAATGGCGTCAACCTAAGAAATATGATATTTAGGAATTGGCTGGAAACCATGATGCTGTGATGGTGTTCGTTCTTATTCTATTTCTATATTGCATGAGGGACTTAGGGTTTTAGTTTGTGATTAGTGTCTGGATTGTGTGCTCATCACTACATTCATTCATCTGAACAGTTAGATTATTCTTTTATTTATCCTCATTCAAATGTTTTCGTTGAAGAACATAACATCGAAGATGAGAGAACCCTGACCCTTGCCTCAGCCATGCCGAAGAACAGAGGGATATGTTGTTAAGCTCCGTGAAGAACCAATCCAGTTATGTTTGGTTCACATGCATTCACCACTCAAGGTTTATGTTTACTAACACTCTCATTGTCCTTGTCTTTCTGATTTTTCTTATGAGTCAACACATATGATTAAATTGCTGAGTATAATTATACTTTCATTTGAAAGATTTATGTGAAAAAAGGAATAATGAAAATAAGAATACATCTTTTCTATCATTTTTAATTTCTGAGGTACAAATATATTGTAATGATTGATTTGAAGAAGAAATTTTTTGATTTAGGGATATGGGTTTTATTTTTCAGACGTAATGAAAGGGTTGTGGGTAAAGAAGCAAGCAAAGATGAAGAAAACCCAATTAGATTCAGACGAGAAGAAGACTGAGAAGTTGGGTAAGGATTCAGACAGGTTATGGGCAAAGAAGCAAGCAAATATATGTTTGTTATAACTATATGTAGGTATAAAAATGCATTAGAAAGTTAATTTTCTTACTTAAATATATTCTTTTGCAGAACTGTTATTTAGAGCAGTATCCCATCTTCTTATAAAGCTCATTTGACAAGACATACATTTGTGAATAAGAAGAATAATAAACTACTCTCTTTATAAAGCGGTACATCTAACATGTTAAATGATTTGTTTTCTTTTACCTTTTTTATTTGCTATTGATGAAAATGAGTCACATTTTCTCTCTGAATGCTGTAGTCACTATGTTGTGCTATGCTCTGAAACTTGTAGGTGGAAGAAGCGATGTTGAATATCTTGATTTTGATTTCTAGAAAATCTTGTTAAGCTTTTCATTTCCCAGTTCTTTACAAGTTTTTATCTATAGGAACAATAACTAGACAGTCTAATGCATGATCATGTGATGGAACAGTTGTAGAATAGCTCTAAACTTGATAATAGCATGCTCAAGTTAAAGAATTCTTATAGAAATTTACCCCAAAGTTCTTGAGCGAGTGAAATGGAGTAGTGAAAAGGAGCTCAAACGATCTAAAGAACTCAGAGGCCAAACTTTAACTAGAATTGGTTCTCTCTATCTCCCACCCCCCCCATCCATTCTCTCTATCTCCGTCTCTCTTTCTCACTCACTCTCATTCCCATATATATACGTGTTTTCATTTTTTTCATGAAATATTGCTACAACTGGTAGTCCTTTTCTAGAAATGAAGTAAGAATTCTTTACTCACTGCATTTCTTTAATTTTAGCTTACTAACTGAAATCTTGTATAAGCAGTTACTTTCCAGCGAATGACCCTCGTGATATTGTCATTTTCCATTTAGTTGAATCATCTAGTGAAACTGTTGTGTTTATCTTGTGGTTTTATAGCATTCTATTATAAAAGTAATGGAGATTAAATTTTATTAGTCAATCTGGATGTTATTATTTTGGGGCTTACCCCCCCCCCCCCNCCCCCCCCCCCCCCGGGTCTATGACTTGATGAACTCAAATCACTGGGTTACATTCTAGTGGTAGATTTGTATCTATGACAGCAATGGTGATAAGAATTTTAGTAGGATTAGAACTTGAACATAAAAAGATATGGCGTTGGATTCTATTTGTTGTATTAGTGAGTATATGTATACTTTTACCTCATTTTTTACTAGTGAGTATCTTTATATATGTTCCAAATTTTTTACTAGTGAGGAATCTATTTGCTGCATTAGTATTTTACATTTTCATAATTTATATTTATATGACATTGAATTCAATTCATTGTAATTGTAGTGTATATTAATTGTCAGAAATTTGAACAAGTACATTGACTATATGTTTTCTTTAAAATGAAGGACCTACAATCCCTTGAGGCTTTTCACTTGGCATCAAAGTCTGAAGATTTAAGCAATGAAAATTTGAAGTTATTTTTTAGCGTCTGAAATTTTTAGATGTTTTTTATTTTTTGAATAGCACGTTGTATTAGTGACTAAGTACTAATATTTTTAGATGATACTTATATGAAAATGAAATGATGTTTGAATGCCTTTTAGTCTAGTAATGTATTAATTTTGAATGTTTAAATAAGTACATAAACATGTGCATATAAATTGATTGTAAAAAAAATAGCATTTATAAAATGTCAGGAAAATCTATTTATAATAGGCATAATTTACAACAACTACATGAATGAGATTCATAAAATCTTATGGTATCTGATTTAATATGATATAAAAATACATGTGAATATTAGTTCACGAGAATTAAAAACGCATCTTGAATAAAAGTAACAGGAGTTATAAAACCTTATTAAACATCGTTCTACATGAGTTAAAAATCATGTAAAAAGCAAGATACCACAGGGGTCTTCGCAGGAGGCGTTGCGCTTCGTGAAAAATGTGAACTTTTAATATGAAGGGCTGTCACAGGCACCATATGATCCCTGTGGATTACTTTTCATGAGAATATCTGTCTCTTGTAGAATGTCATATTTCTTATAATGACTTCACTGCATCTTATCACCATGAACGCCAATGGCTTGGTGGTGAGCTGTGGGGCCATTTTGAGGGTCACATGTAGCTCCATCACTTCTTTCGGAATGATCTAATACCCACCAAACCCTACCAATGAGGCTGAGCACGGGTAGAGTTGATTGGGGTCTAACCCCATCTATAGGAAGGTAGAGTAGTCCAGGACGTCGGCCGAGCTCCCGTTGTCTACCAGGGTCAGCCGGACCTTCATATTTGCTATCACTTAGGAGATGACCAGCGCATCGGCGTGTGGTTGATGAATTTGGTGGGCCTCCTCCTCAGTGAATGTGATTACTTCTCTTGCCTTGGCTAGAGGTGGTCGTGGGAGGACGCTGAAAATCACTGGATGTCCCGCTTCTCGAGCAGATGCCTTCCGCTTCCGGTTTGAGACTGAAGCACTGGGACCCCCAAATATCATCTTAATTTCTCACATAAGATTGCAGGGTCGGTCAGCTCTCTGCTCGAGTTGCCTTTCCACCCTTCTTTCTTTCTTGTGGGGTTGTTATCCCCATGGTTTCTATGACCGGCTATGAATTCCTTGAGATACCCATTTTAAATATGAGCCCCAATCTATTCCTGGAAGTCAAATCATCCTTCTGTGTTATGCCTGGTATCCCTGTGATACCGACATCACTTGGTGGTATCATTCTTCTCCTCATGTGTTCGTATCATCTATGACTGCTTCAATAGGCTCTTGTCCTGGATGACGTTGAAAATTTCCTCCCACCCGGCCATGAGGGGGGTGTACATGATGAACTGACTAACGAGGGGGTTCCTCCCATCGCGCCGGGTGGTGAGGTGTAGGCGGACCTCAGGGGAGGTAGGCGCCTAGTCAGAGGGTTTGGAAGGACGTGTTTGTTTGCCCTCGTGCAATTCCTTCCACTTTTAAGAGATTCTGATGCTTGGCCTCTTCAGTTCTCTCTCGGCTCAAATCACATCCTCAGAACTTACATACTTTTAAATTCTACTTTTGAGCTCGGTGAGAGAGACAGGGTCGTGTTTAGCCATTGACTACCTTATTTTGGGATGAGTAATCTGATGCTACTAAAAAAGCCGATTATCGCATGTTTTTAGAGGCCGTACTTGACCCCTTAAACTCGCAATTTTGCAAATAAAATACACCATTCCGGACCTTTTCCTCATGTCGCTACCAGCTACAGATCAGATATGACCGGTTGAAGAAAGAAGAAAAGATCGATGAACGATTAAGTCTCACTCCTCAGTGCGGCCACCATCATGTCTTCACTGGCGTTGTCAACCTATTGGGATTCCAAGTTGAAACAGTTCATGTAGTCTTTCAATGTCTCCTCAAGTCGCTACTTCACTGTCATCAGGTAAGAGGCTGGCCTCCTTCTTTCTCTACTTCCCAAAAACTACCCCGCGAACTGTTAGATCGGGTTTTAAAAATTTGAAAAAAAATCATGGAACCACGAACGGTTCGTGGGTGGAATATCAAAATTTTTTACATCAACCAATTTAATCATATTGAATATTAAAACCATACATCCGATTATGCACACGAAGTTAAATGATTTCAAAAGAGGTAGAAATGATTTATAACTTTTCGTTGTATCAGAGACTTTCTAAATTGGTGGAATCCTTATTAAATGCTTCGCGTTTTTCGATCTTCGAATCCAATAACTTCAATTAGCATTCACACCAACAACCACTCATTGGATTCAGAAGTATATCTCATAAGGACGTTTTTAGGAACTAAGTGTGAGCTCTCAAAACAACTGAGGAAGAAAAATCAAAATTTTCTCTTCCTTTGGTGATTTTCGGCGGCAACAGTAGAAGGGGGAGAGAGAAACCTTTTTCAGCTCTGTGAAATTTGGGTTGTGTCGACACACTCAGGGAGTTAACCCTAATGCCAACCCTTATATAATAATTTTGGAATTTTCACATATACCTCATATATGTGTAATTTCCAAAATTCACCCTCATAACTATAATTGCCGAAAATTTCATCTCCCATGAAAGTCAATATTGTGTCAAAATTTATCAATCTAAAATTGATATAAATTTAAATTGATCTCCAGGAATTAATTTCTCTTATTTACTAATTATCCAATAATTAAAAAATAATAAATTAATCAATTTGAACATCAGTTAGTTACTCTTCACTAATTAAGTGACTACACCCATGGCATATGAGTTCAGGAAATACACATTTGCTCAAATCACATTTTGGTCCAACTGATATTGTTTCTTCTATCCATATTATCATGAGTTACTCCTGAGACCGAATGAACCCACATGAATAAAGTTATAGGAACCAAATACTCGTATTCTCAACTTATTTAATCTTAACATCGTACGACTGCACTATAGGTGATTTGATGCTGAGCCAACTTTCGATTCATGTGCATTACACTTTCTATTAGTGCAAACAAACACTTTTATTTCATGGACAATAAAATATTTTAACCGATTACCCTTCATGAATATCACTAACAAGAGCGGGATGTGAAAATTATCATTATCATTTTACCTCTCTTATTATTTTTTTCATTAACTCTTTTATTGACTGTGAATAAGAATGATATAATAGTGAATTATCTCGTACAATTATCCATGTCTTATTCAATGATACATTTTATCGAGTACCTGACCAGGCTAATTTATTCACACACCCATCAATAAATCATAAAGTGATACTGTTGCATTTTGTAATCTAACCACGAATTTTCATATATGTAAGTCACGCAACTTCAACATAGTTGAATCACGATATTAACAGTCGATGTATTGTCCGATAATTCGAACTCACTTCTTTTGGCATATCAAAGATCGTAACTAACTAGGTCAGGTTTCGTATTCATCTCAGGATTAAGATAATTATGAAAATACCCTTAAGGTGTAACAATTAGATTTAGAGGTAGACAAACAGTTTTACTCCACACTAATGTGTTACTGGTCTATTCAACATATTCCACAATATGTCTAGGTCAACTGTTAGAGTCTCCACTCACATACTCCAAGACCAGCATCCTTTGGTTCAACTTAACAGTCAGAATCAGACTCGATTCCCCAATCGACCTAAGACTGTGAATAACATTCTGAACTATTTCAGAAGAGTATGTCTGAAAGACCCCTCAGTCTTTACTCTTCTTACGTTGACAATAGTTCCAGGACTTGATTAAATTATAAACACACTTTAATTAATAAAAAAAATTTCATTCATTCATTAAATATAGTAATACAAAATGTCAAGAAATAACTAAATACTCATAAATAGTTATTATACCTTACTTTATGGACATAATTTCAACAATCTCCCACTTGGACTAAAGTAGGCATGCACAATCTCGTATCCCCATGCCCTCTAGATGACCATTAAAGACACTACTGTGTAAAGTCTTAATGAATGGATCTGCCAGGTTGTTAACCATCGATATGTGTGTTAATATAACATTTCCACGCTGAATAATCACTCTAATCAAGTGATACTTACGCTCTATACTCTTGGATCTTTTGTGGCTCCTTGGTTTCTTCGAGTTTGCTACAGCCCCACTGTTATCGCAATAAAGTGTCATGAGATTGTAAGCTTCTGGAATAACTTCCAGAGTCTTTAACAACTTTCTAAACCATACAGCCTCCTTAGCAGCTTCACAAGCTACCACATATTCAGCTTCCATAATAGAATCAGCAATGCAAGATTGTTTGATACTTCTCCATATAACTATCCACCGTTCATGATGAACACTGATTCTGAAGTGGACCTCCTAGAATCCTTATCTACTTGAAAGTCTAAATCAATATATCCCGTCATATTTAGGTTAGCACCTGAACAAACAAGCATGTAGTTCATTATTCTCCTTAGATACTTAAGAATATGCTTGACGACATTCCATGCTCGATTCGAGGATTATATTAGAAACAACCCACCATGCCCATGTAATATAAAATGTATGGCCTAGTGCAAAGCATCGCATACATGAGACTTCTTACGGCTGAGGCATAGGGAATGTTCATGTCTTCCTCTTCTTGAGAGTGTTGGGAGACTACTCCTTAGAGAGGCTAACTCCATGCCTAAAAGGAAGATATCCTTTCTTGGAGTCTTACATACTGAAGTGATCCATCACCTTATCAATATATGACACTTGATACAGTGTCAATTGTTTGTTCTTCCTATCCCGAAAAATGTGAATACTTAACACAAATGCAGCTTCTCCAAGATCATTCATATCAAATTGCTTTGCAAGTCACATATTGACATCAGATAATTTTCCTACATCATACTCAATGAGTAAAATATCATCGACGTACAATAGTAGAAAAAACACTTTCCCTTCGTGTATCAGTTTATACACACAGGGTTCGTCCATTAACTATTCTAAATCAAAGTTCTTAAATGTTTTATCGAATCTAATATTCCACAATCGGGATGTTTGCTTAAGTCTATAAATGGACTTTAGTAGTTCACAAACCTTACTCTCTTGGTCTTTCTCCATAAACCCGTCTGGTTGATCCACATTCAGAAAAGCAGTCTTGAAGTCCATCTGCCAAATTTCATAATCGAGGGTAACAGTAATGGACAGGAGGATTCGAATGGATTTAAGCATGCTACCAGCGAGAATGTATCATCATAGTCTATACATTCTTTTAAGGTGTACCCCTTGACTACAAGCATAACTTTGAATGTCTCCACATTTCCATCCAGACCTCTCATTTTCTTATAGATCCATTTATACCCTACAGGTTTTACCCCTTTATGAGGATCTATAAGGTTCCGTACACCGTTTGAGTACATCGAATGTATCTCAATGTTCATGGCTTATTGCCATAGGTTTGCTTTAGGACCAGAAAGGGCATGTGTGTAGGAGACATGTTCATCCTGATCCTTATCTGAGACTGATGTTAAAGTATCTCCATAAGACATATATCTGTCAGGCTGTCTCACAACCCTCTCATTACGTCGAGACTCCATAGGCTCTCACCCCAGCTATGGTTCTTCCATTATTGAATCAGAAACAGTTCCTGATTGGGGAGTCGGTGTCCTCCCATTCAATAATTTCTCTAGCACAAGAATGCTTCTCGAGTTCACACTTCTTATATAGTCTTCTTTAATAAAATGTACATTCGAGCTTATGAATGTTTTCTTGTTAGTTAGACTATAAAAGATATACCACTTCGTTCATTTGGGATATCCTACAAACATGCATAATTCTAATCGATTGGCCAACTTATATGTCTTCTATTTCAGACATGTGTTGGGCACCCCCATATTCTAAATTCGTTAATGGATAACTTTCGTCAATTCCATCTTTCATATGGCGTGTTAGGCAAGGTCTTCGACAAAACTTGGTTTAGAATGTATGTTGTTGTTTCGAAGACATATCCCCAAAACTAATCTGGGAGGGATGAATAATTTATCATGGATCTAACATATACATAAGAGTTCGATTCCTTCTCTATGACACACCATTCGTTTATGGAGTGCCAGCTGTTATAAGATGAGAAAGAATACCTCATTCCTTAAGAAAAAATCTTCGAACTCTCACAGCAAGTACTCTCTACCACGATCAGATCGTAATGTTTTGATTTGTTTCTCTAATTACTTTTCGACCATAGCCTTGTACTCTTTGAACTTTTTAAAGGTTTCAGACTTTTGGTGCATTAGATAAATATGTCCAAAACGTGAGTAGTCGTCAGTGAAGGTTACAAAATATTCATAACCTCATCTTGCTTCAATGTTCAATGACCCACATACATCACTATGTACGAGTTCGAGACATTAAGTGGCTCTTTCACCCTTCGCTAAAAAGGGTCTCTTGGTAACTTTACCTTCTATACATGATTCACATGTGGGTAGTGATCCCACACTTAAAGTTTGCAATGGACCATCCTTTGCAAGTCTTTTAATTCCGTCCAGGTTAATGTGACCAAGACGTAAGTACCACAATAGGTTATTCGGTTGAGTCAGAATTCAACCTTTTACAATCCCTTTATATATCAGTATTTACTTTAGTGTCACATATCATTGAAACTATTGATTTTATGTAAAATAATTTATTTATCAAACGTGCAGTAGTAATTAATCAATCATTTCTAAAAATACAAATATATTTATCAATGAAATTCAAAGTGAATTCATGCTCAATTAAACTAGATACTGAAATAAGGTTCTTCCAAAAATCTGGGATATAATAAACATCAGATAAAAACTATAAAATTTTTATCAAATGACAATTTAATAGTTCCTATAGATATGGTCGATACTAGTGCTCCATTTTCCCAACGGAAGTTGAATTCACCCTCGTCAAGCCTTCTAATTTTCCTGAACCCCTACAAGGAACAACAAATATGGTCAGTGGCTGTTAAGTCTACAATCCATTAAAAAGTAGAGTCAGTCACATAACATGTCTTAGTAACAAAGTAATATACCTTTAGATTTCAACTCCTTGAGATAGTCTGGGTAGTTGCGTTTTCAACGGCCAGCGGCTCCACAATGATGACACTTATCTTTCGACTTGTCCACTTTTGCAGTGCCCTTACCTTTCACAGCTTTCGAGTTCTACCTCTTAGCCTTCTTCAGACATCCCTTGTGTCTCTTTTTTATGCCAGAGGTGGAAGGTTTGCTTTCAGTAAAGTTTGTCTCTCCTTTCTTTCTCTTGCCCTTCAGAAACAGGTTATCATCTGCTTGTAGTTCCCTCATCTGCTCAGGAAGTGATTAACTCAACTTATTCATCCAATAATTAAGTTTGAAGTTCTTAAAAGTGTCAGAAAGAGTCTCAAATATCATATCAACTTGTGTCTCACCATCTACCTCGGCACCCATGATCTCCATCTCATTCATATAACTAATGATCAAGATCATATGTTCTCTGATAGGAGTTATAAGTTTCATCTTGCAGTTCATGAAGTTTCGCATAGTAGCTTGCTTGGCTTAACGATCCTAATCTCTTTACATTTCAGTGATGTTCAACATCATATCACCGAAAGTTTCCATGTTCTGATGTTGTTGTTACAACACATGCTAACGAAATTCAAGATATAACATCTAGCGATCTCATCATAACGTAATCAAGAAGCATAACCATCATTTTTCTCTTAAGTCGATTCAACAATTGGCTCAAGGGGACAAAGGTGGTGAGCACGAACTTGATCTTTTCCACCATTATCACGATATCAAGATTACGTTTCCAGTCCACGTAATATTCACCAGTAAGTTTGCTCACATTTAAGATAGTTGAGAGAGGGGATAACAACATGATTATTGAAAAGAATAAATAAAGTGGTGTAAATAAATACTCAATCATTTAGAAAAGTAAGATGCATGATGCAAATACTTAAATATTTAAAACTCTCATATTTTATCCATGATGTTACGATCAACAACCATAGCTTGTCTCATCTAAGGACAATGTCCAAGCTATCTCCTATCGCATCGAGACTCCTCTTGTTTGGTTAACGCTTCTCAAGTTGTCACTACTTCTAGCTTAATCAATCACCAATGGTTTTGGTCACCTTAACCCCATTGACTAGCCCCTATGAGGGAGTCCAATATATTTTGGTCTAAGTGTTTAACCAACGCATCGGCTTTAAAGGTTGTCATGAACTAATAGTCTGTATAGGGACGGTCGTGCCTCACCACTTCCTTTATAAGCTTTAGCTTCTTAAGCAACTCGATGAATCAAAGTGACATGATTCCCAAGTTTCTCCTACTCAAGAGAGGATCGCTAGGGCGACTCTAAACAATTCATCGTGCCACGATCAAGTTTGCGTTGGGGACATTGGGAACGTTTCAATGTAAACGACCATCCCACTTAGTTTTTGAAAAAAATGGATTTTTCGTTGTTTTTTCAAAAGTTATAACTCTTTATTAGTTTGGAAAAAATAAGTTTCAAAAATTATAAAACTTTTATAAAAATTAAATCCCAATTTAAAATTTATAACTTTTATCAAATTTGAATTTTATTTAAATTATAACTTACTATAAATTAAACTACAATGATGCATGTACATGCTACATGGTATTTTGATATTAGCATATCCCTATTTCTTTATGGCATATTATATGATGATGCGAGATTAATAATAAATCATTCATTCAAAATTAACCTCCATACTGACTCATTTCTAATTACGACCCAAAAAGAATAATAAATAAATTATAATTAATTTAAATACTAGTCTTCATGGCGTCTGTAATAGTCTCATTATCCTTCAGGAAGTTCCTTCAATTTTGTAACTTTTTACAACAGTGCAGTCTCAATTTCAAAATTTAAATTTTGATCAAAACCCTTTAATTACGAAAAACTATTATCCTAATAAAATAATCCCTTTAAAATATTTTTAAAATTTAAAATACAAGAGATAAAAAATTAAATAGATAATTACCTTTTAAATTCAAATTTCAAAAGATAAAGTAGATAAAATGGATAAATATTCTTTTGAATTAAAAATCCAAAAGATAAAAGGATAAAATAGATAATTATCTTTTGCATTAAAAATTCAAATGATAAATAGATAAAATTAGATAATTATCTTTTGAATCTTAATTATCTTTTATCCATTTAAAATCCAAAATTCAAAGTTCAAAATGTTAAAGATAAAAGAAGAGATTAGGGTTTTTGTGAAATATCACAGGATTTCCTAAGCCCTAATTATTATCGCTTAGGGTTTCACAAACCTTAGTCATCATGCAGGGTGCGGCAGTGGAAAACAAAGGTGGTACGGCACGGCGGCGGGCGGCGGTAACTGTGGAGGCGATGACAACGGTGACGGTGTCGGTTTTTATGGTGACTTTTCCAAACGGCGAGGGATTACATGGAATTTAAAAAAATACAGCTTTTGTAAAAAAATAAATTACATAAAACACATTTCTTTTTCTACTGTGTGATCAAGGCGGCGGTGAGAGGTTCCTCTCTTGGTGAATAGGAGAGTGGGCACTCCTTTTCTACTTTCAACTCGTTATGACTTTCCTCAAAGTGATGCGTGTTGAGTAAGCTTTTAGCGAGGTGACGACCCTTGTTGAAATGACGAGCTGGGGGAGCATTAAATGCCTTTTTCCCCTGAGCTGATGTACATTAAATCTTGATTTACCTTTAGTCCTATGGGACGTGATGGATGCGACCATTTGGTGGCTGACTCAATGTTTCATCATGACGGTTTGAAGTCGACTAGTGCATGTTGCAAATGGGAGAAGCCACGTGGAGTACTACTTTTGGCAAATAATGATGATACCTAGCACTGGTCTAGTTGAGATCTTATGCCAGTCTTTTCTCTAGAATCCTCCTAGTTCACGCAGGCTGATGTTTCCCGAGCTCATTTTGAGGGTGACCTGGTCAGGTAGGTTCCTTCCCTTTTGACAGCTCGGCTCTCCAATTCCTCTTCTAGAAGTTAAGTGGATACGTCCGCTGTGGTATGTCATGTGGCGCCTTACTATTGGTAGCCCGGGAATGCCCGTAACAGTTAAAAAAGTTTGTAAATTAGTAAGTCACATCAAATTACTGGTTGATCCATGTGAAAATTCTGAATATTAGGCTATTTTACCAAAATAATAGGAGTTATTTACTTGAACACGTCTTTTTCTGTAATTTTTAAATAAAAAATGTGTTTACCATAATTAAAAAAAATAGGCACCATCACCACAAACTACCGTTCACTAAAATTCTCACACCAGCCAAAACTGACATGTCTTAATTCATTATTTAAAGGGAAATTGCCATGAAGAGACTCTTGTGATAGACTTTAAACAAATAAAGACCTTTGGGATAGACTCAATGATATTAAGACCCTTGTGAAAGACTTGATACAATAAAGTACTTATTTATAATTTATAATGAAATAATTCTATTTGAGTCCCATTTCTGAACTTTCTAGGCAAACTCACTCTCGATGGTCACTCTCATCTGCGAAAGACTTCTCCCTATGATAGACTCATCTTCTCTGGGAAGGAATTCAAAGCTCTTCTCTGTGAACTCGTAAATTGCGTCTCTGTGAAATCCTTCTTTGCAAAACCCAAAACCCTTCGAAACTCTTCTCTGCGAAGCGAAACCCTTCTCTACGATTTCCTTCGATAATAGTCCACAAAACCTCGTTACTGCCGTCAAAGCTCTTCACGGAATACTGAGATTACCGTCGAAGCTCTTCATGGAATACTGAGATTTCCGTTTGCGATTACCGTTGAAAACCCTAGTCCACCGAAGTTGCGCAATTTCCGTTCAACACCTGGGGTTCATAGATTTTGATTTCATCTTTTCTAAAATTTCTATGCTTACCGGCTTACTGATTCTCATTCTCCTATAGTATACTTTCTGGCTTACTGATTCTCATATAGTTATTGGCTTACTGATTATCACACTATGTGAATCAATTGAAACTAAGAGGAAAATACTATTATTTTGGGTTTATGATATGTATACTTGTTGCAAGCTCTTACATCTTTGGTCATAAACTGTGAAATATCTTAAAGGTAGCAACTTTAAGTCAAAATACATCCCTGATATGATGCATATAGGCTTGTGATTTAAGTTGTACCTCCCTCACCAATATTGCATTTGCAAAAGAGAGTAAAGTATGTTAATGGAGATGACATGGACAAACTTAGCTGCCTTTTGGAAGATAGAATATGAAGAAGAAAGTTAGATACTTGGTGCTAGGCCCAAACCCCCAATCAATCCAGCGTAGAGGTCACTTCTAATGTCACCATACAAATTAGGCATCACGAATATAGCTTTGGTTATTTGTCTCAGTTGTGAATGAATTTTACCTTTTGCTCTGTTCTGATATCACTATCTGTATTCTAAGTGTATGTCATTTAGTCACTAGCATGATTTCCTATCAAACTGTATGACAAATAACAGTTGCAGAAAGTTGAGTTGGTTGAACTGTATGTACTATATGATAGAGATTCTTGATATGTTACTACTGTTGGAGAATATATAAGTAACATGATGTAAAAGGGTCGGATAAAGGAGAGCACTGGTTTTTTTATGTTGATGCATGTGATAAAAAATTGTAAATACTGAAATTTTGTGTTTTTAAATATATTTGGTTATTTGACATTCATTTTATTGTATACATCTAGGTGTGATTGTGGTATATTTGCGTTGAAGTTTGTGGAGTTGTTGTGTGTTGGTCAGGACTTATCTGAATGTTATCCCTTCAGATGTCCATTCTGCAGATGGTTCTTAAGAGCATAAGGATAAGGCTTGTTCTGATTCTCAAGATGATGTTGAATGTAGTTCAGAGAAACCCAGGAGATATCCTCCGAAGAAAAGAGAAATAAATGTTGAAGAAAAGAAGATGTGACATGTTTGCGTTGAAGTTTATGTAGTTGTTGTGTGAGTCAGGACTTATCTGGATGTACTCAAAGTAGAATGGCTGAGCTTCGAGAGAAGATGGAAGTTGTTATTTTTATCATGGGCATGACATTGAAGACTATAAATTTTAGGATGTTTATTATGTTATTAGAGAGTTGTAGTTGTATCGGATGTGAATTAATATTAATGTGTTGGAACTTTCATACTGTAAATCATTAAATATAGATATTGTAAATCTTCCTAGATATTTTGAACTTTCATACTATAAATCATTATATTCATCAATGTCAGGATATTTGTTGAAATCTTCCTGGATATTGTTAACACTTGAGTGGGTATTTGAATCTAACTGAATCTGCCTGGATATTATGAATCAATGTTGTTCTGTCTCTATCAAAAAAATATTATTATTTTGGATGTCATAATTTATTAATACAGGTTGTTTGTGATGTCATAAGTTCAGACCCCATATTGCCATGTTTCTGTTTGCTTTGTTAGACCATGGTTTAGCAGACAATATTCTACTAGATTGTGATCTAGCAAGTGTTAATTTAAACACAAAACTGCTAGACCATGGTCTAGCAGGATATTTTTTGCTAGACCAGGTTTAGCGACCTAGTCATGAAAAAAATTATTCTATTTTCAGTTAATCTTATATTGTTATTGTAGGTTGTTCGAGATGTCATGGTTACAGAACTTATGTTTCCTTGTTACTATTTGCTCTGCTAGATCATGGTCTGGCATACAATATTCTGCTAGACCATGGTCTAGTAAGTGTTAATTTCAACTCAAAATTACTAGAGCATGGTCTAGCAGAATATTTTCAGCTAGACCATAGTCTAGCGACCTAGTTATGGAAAAAATTATTATGTTTTCAGTTGATCTTATATTATTATTGCATGTTATTTAGGATGTCATGGTTACAGACCTTATATTGCTTTGTTACTCTTTGCTCTGCTAGACCATGGTCTAGAAGATAATATTTTGCTAGACCATGGTCTAGCAAGTGTTAATTTCAACACAAAACTACTAGACCATGGTCTAGCGACTTAACATATGAAAAAACTTATTAATTGAGTCACATAAATTGGAATAATTGAGTCACATAATTATCATTATCATTATCAACATATTGACAAAGTATGTTTACACACAAAAAATGCTTTGATCTATTAGCAACTTCATCTTTCATTAACATCTTTACAACTATTAACAAAGCATATGCACACCTATGGAATCCTTTCATGAAACATTCACACAAAATATGCTTTGATCTATAAACATATAAATTTCACACAATTGAAAAATCTCACACATATTACTATAGTCTAGCAGTCTAGTCATATCTTATACTATAGTCTAATGATCTAGTCTAGCAGTCTAGCCATATACTAGACGTATAGTCTAGCAATATAGTCTAGCAGTATAGTCTAGTAATATAGTCTAGCAATATAGTCTAGCAATATCTAGACTATAGTATGGCATTGTGTAACAAAACTCATTATATCAATCCATTAATACAAAAGTTTGATTTTTATATTTACATATTGAAATTTTCTAACTCAAATGTAAAATATATTATTTGGAGTCCACCACCTTCTTTCTAGAACCACTTTACCATTGTTGATGGTAAACTCAATAATTTTAGGGTTTGTGTTAGTGGAAGATATGAGTGAAAGTTTGCATCAATGGAGAAAACAAGTGAGAGCTTGAGTAAATAGATGATAAAATAGAAAGAAATGGGAAATTTTGAGGTCCATGAGTCTTAAAATAAAAATGGTACAATTGACTCTCCACTGTACAAAAAGCCATACATAGCTAAAATTAGGAGAAGTGGCTTTATTTCATTAAAAACCCTTTCAAATGACTCATACCGAAAAATTCTCTTATTTTAGCACAATTCTCTTATTATAGAAAACCCCTTGCCCCATTCTTCTTCATCTCCAATTCCTCTAAGCTCTTTGATCATCCACCATCAATGGCTTCTACAGGCTCTCTCCATGCACTTCCTATGCATTTAACCGGCTTAAGGTCTTCTTCTTCTGATCAAACCCAAGTCCAAAAACATCCGGGATTTAATTTCTCAGTCAGTTTCGTCTTTAAATATTGGAATCTCAAAGAGTCGTCAAGATTTCTCAACCAGAAGAGGAAGCTCCAAGAACTTCACTACCACAGCATTGTTCTGCTGGAATAAGCCCAAGGACAACACCCCTACTGCTCCAGTCCTCCTCCCAGACCCAGTTAGTATTTCTCCATTGATGATCTTTCTTTCATTGTTCCCCATATCTGTTCGACATTTAAACTCTTAAGATCATTTGTCACAAATTAACTTATCATTAAATATTTATTATCATATAACCTCAATTCATTATGTGATTATGACATTACCATGACAAACACAACTTTACGTTAATATAATACACATTATTGGATTGGTGGGTTAATATTACTCGTTTTTCTAGCTGTGAAAAAGTTTGTATTCATTAAAAAAAATTGATTGCGGTATCTATCACAGTCACGATCACAGTTTTACAAAAAATGTTTGTACGATTTTCCCATAATTATACGGACGAAAAAAAAAATTGTTTGGTAAAATAAAAAATTCTTACAAATGTTGTGTAACTTTCTTAATTATAGTTATATACTAAAAATCTGTTCCACAAATTATTTTATTTTCCACCAAAAAAGAATTATAGTTATATACTAAAAATCTGCTCCCTATTTCAGCAAAAGTTCAAGAACTTAGTGTGTACAAGATCAACGAGAGAGACAGAGGAAGTCCAGTAATCCTAAAACTAAGCAAAAAGCCCATGAACTCTCTAGGAAACCTTGTCCCCTTCTCCAACAAGCTCTATTCCGGTGTCTTACAGAAACGACTTGGCATCACCTCCGGTTTATGCGTCTTAATCCAGCACGTACCCGAGCGCAATGGCGATCGATACGAGGCGACCTACAGCTTCTACTTTGGCGATTACGGTCACATATCTGTACAGGGTGCATATTAAACCTATCATGATACATACTTGGCCATAACTGGCGGATCAGGGATTTTTGAAGGAGTGTACGGACGGGTTAAACTGCAGTAGATTGTGTTTCCTTTTAAGCTTTTTTATACTTTTTATTTAAAGGGTATTGGGGATCTGCCGTCGGAGTTAACCGGGACTGCTGACACACCATCGCCGAGTCTTGAGCCATCTTGTGCTGCTAAGGCATTGGAGCCTCAGGCTACCATTCCTAATTTCACCAATTAAGTATTGATTAATCTTAATTATTTCCTTGTAATGGTGATATTACTTATTGAACAAGAATATGATGCACTGTTTTTCCCCCTCTTTTTGGGTTTTAAAAATAATTTTTATTGCTTTGTACTTAAATAGGGAGTGAAAACGAGAGCAATTTTAGTTAGTGATGTACATGTTCGGTTCGGTCTGATTTTTAGCCTAAAAATTAGACCACATCAAAACTCACGATTTTATCATAATGATGATCGAACCGATCAATTATGTGCATAAAAATCGAATCGACTGATCTGTAAAATAATTTATCGGTTCGATCGGGTTTCACGGTCCACCAAATTTTTTATTTTTTCAGAGGCCCATCAATTAACTCAATCATACATATTTCAAAAAAAAATCTAAGTTTTGATGCATTACAATAAAAACTCACAATTTAAATCATAATATGTAAATTAAAAATTAAAAAGATACGAGAGAAATATAAAATGAGAGAAATGTCAGAAATTAAAAAAGAGAGAAATGAGAGAAAGTAAATATGATATATATGTGGGGAGGATAAACAGTCGATCCCGTTACTTTGGTTCAACATATTGAAAAATTCAATTTTTTAATCCAATACCGTACCGATCACATTTAGTTAAAAAAACTTATCAAACTGATTATTTTCAGTGTTGTCCAGTTCAGTCTGATCTATTTGATCTGTTTGCACACCCCTAATTTTTCTCATTAAACTTGAGAGCAATTTTACTCATCTCAGTTTGTTCAAGCTTTAGTTGTCTAATATAGTTTTTGTTTTCTTTTCTAACAGAGCAATAAAACCAACTTATAATTCCACGTTAAAAAATAGAAAGTTATAGTCAACTATTCTTAGCACACGTTAGAAATTGGTCATGCTACCAATTCTAGAGCATTTTTTCTTACCTGAGATTTTTTTGAACTACGAGACATTTGTTGAATCCACCCAACAGATTTCTTGTGTTTAACCAACACTATATATAGCCATTTCAGCAATGCCAAATCAGTATGATCCATGCCATATCAGCAATTCCATTGATAAATACACTGCTGCCAGACAACAGCTTTTCATTGGCTTTCATAGGATCAGAAATCATGTTAGAAATTCTGATATACCATACCAGGAGCCCTCCTATTGGCTGATGTCATAATTGCTTCAGCCAATTATATGCCTAGAGTATATATTCTTTATTGCTTTTCTCTTTTCCTTAATAATCGTTGCTCTTGTTATCTATAAAAGGCAAGGTTTCATTACGTACTTTAACAATTCATCTTCTCAATTCAATACAAAATTGCAGCAACATATTCATCAATCCAACTTGGTATCAGAGCTCAGCTCCCATCAGCATCATTATTTCCTTTCTCTGATTCTCATCTTCTCTGACAAATGGCCGTGACTGATGCTATGGAAACACCACTTCTGCTGCCAATACTACTACTACTGCAAACAATGCCACAGCTGCAAATGTCTCAAATTATAGCTCACATGTGATTCCATCAACCTTTTTTCAAAACATCTCCAAATTACCTCTCATCCCTCCCAACTGTGATTCTATATACGATGATAACGATCTCCAGAAGATTGGATCATAACAATTATGTTTTTTAGAGATCTTAAATTCTCTCCATAGTTGGAGTCGTATCTTCTTGGTCTTGTACCAACTCCTAAGGAGTTCATAAAGAACATGTATGTTGCACGGTCATCCACTGTGATAGACACAAATCAAACTCAAGAAGCATCATTCATCCTCAATCCCAACCTTGTTCAACGGAGGAAGATATATCAATATTTGATGAGTTGGCTTCTCTCTCAATTACAGAGGTCATGTTTGGCCATGTTGTGAGATGTCAAAGCTAACATGAGGTTTTAATGACACTCGAACATATATTTGCCTCTCACTCCAAGGCAAGGACTCTTCAACTTTGTTATCAACTTCAGACTGTCAAGAAGGGAACTCAAACTATCAATGATGACTTGCTGCAAATGAAGTTAACATAAGATAATCTCTCTTTAATTGGAAAGGCTTTAACTGATGAAGACCATCTGTTCATTCTTGGAGGGCTTGGCTCAGAGTATGACCATGTAATGGTTAATCTAACCTCCAAATGTGACAGTATTTCACTACAAGAAGCACAGTTTATGCTTAAAAGCTAAGAAATGAGGCTTAAGCAATAAAACAATTTCACCAGCTTTGATGGTCTTTAAAATCTCACTACAAATATGGCCAACTTCAATTCTAGACATAATATAGGACAATCTTAAAATTTTCTCCTAGAAACAATCTTGGAAACTCTTGAGGAAGAGGCAACTCAAGAACAAGACCCACATACTAGATTTGTAGGAAACTTGGCCATTATGCTTTCAGTTGCTATAGCAGATTTGATTATGAATTCCAACCAAGAAATAGCAGTGCACAGTCTCCATACCATATCACAGCTTCTGGAAACAGCTCATTAAGACCATCAACAAGCTACATTGCATTATCCAACTCCAATGATGACTCGACTAGGTACATGGACAATGGCGCAACCAATCATATCACTCCTGACTTGTCCAACCTCTCACTCAAATCAGATTGCATGGGTAAAAATAAGTTAGCAACTAGTAATGGTGAGCCATTGTACATTTCTCATACTGCTAAGTCCATTATTGATACCAGGAAAAATTCATAACCATTACACTTGACCAAGCTCTTTTTGTACCATCTGCAACTAAGAATTTACTCTGTATTTCTCATCTTAACTTGATAATCTTGTTGTGATAGATTTTGACTATATTTTTCATTCTGTTAAGGACAAAAATATGAAGGAAGTGCTTTTGCAGGATGTTCTTAAGACTGGTCTGTACTATTTTCCTGCTCACCAACATCCATCAAATTAGTCCATCACAAGAAAGAATGTACGGACATTATCTGTACTAATTTCATGTTTTCCCTCAGCTTTGAATTCCAATAAGGATGTCAATCTATAGCACCAGAGATTGGGTCATCCTTTTAATTCATTCCTAGGATTAGCTCTTAAGAATATAAAAATGTCTTTGTCTAATACACCTTAATTTTGTGACTCATGTCAATTATGGAAATCTTATCAGTTTACTTTTCCTCCATCTCATAGTAAAACTGCTAAACCTTTCCAACTAGTATATTCTGATGTTTGGAGCCCATCTCCCTATCTTTCTCTTGCTAAGTACAGATATTATATATCATTTATTGATGATTTTACAATATTTACCTGGATATTCACACTCAAATTAGAATCCGATGCTAAAATAATCCTTTGACAATTGATTGCCTATGTTGAAAGAAATTTTGAAATGCAAATTAAATGCTTTCAAACTAACTGGAGGGTGAATACATACCACTTTTGACTCTTTTAAACCAACTTGGAATCGTTTTTAGATATCCTTGCCCCTATACACCAACAAAATAGACTAGAAAACTAAAAGAGTTATATTGATTGATTAAAATTTAGAAAGTACATGGGGTATTTATACACATGGATAAGAAAGCTAAAAATACTAAAATAACCTTAAATACTAGAAAAGTAGCAAAGATAAATAATATTATTTGACACTCCCCCTCAAGCTGGCGGATAGATATCAATCATGTCTAACTTGCGAGAGTTGACTATAGAAAAGTATGACCGATGGGCTTTGTAAGAGCATCAGAAATTTGCTCAGATGAAGAAACAAACTTTGTAGAGATAGCTCCAAACTGAACTTTCTCTCAAATGAAGTGAATATCAACATCGATATGCTTGGTTCTTTCATGAAGAACAGAATCTGAAGCTAACATTAAGGCCGGTTTATTGTCACAGTACAATGTGGAAGGTGTTCAGGGCAAGAAACTGAGTTCCCCTAGAATGGGATGAATTCAAAGAACCTTACATGTCCATTGAGCCATTGCCCCTGTATTCTGCCTCAGCAGAGGATCGAGAAACTATATACTGCTTCTTGCTTTTCTAGAAGAGAATATGATTACCATAAAAAGTACAAATATCATATGTAGATCTCCTATTTATCTTTGACCTAGCATAGTCAACATCAGTAAAGTGAGATACATCAAATGTGCTTTTGGAGGAATAGAAAAGACCAAGGCCCGAACAAGACTTCAAGTATCTCAAAATGTGGTAAATTGCATCCAAATGTGAAGTACGGAGAGCATGCATGGCTCACAAGGCTAACAGAAAAATCTAGATCGGGATGCGTGTTAGTCAGATAAATAAGTCTTCCAACCAATCTCTAATACATACTCGAATTTGCTAAGAGTTCACCTGATTCAGCTGAAAGCTTAACATTCAGATCCATAGGTGTAGATGCAGGTCTACATCCCAACATCCCAGTATCACTAAGAAGATCAAGAACATACTTTCGCTACAAGAGAGAGATACCTATGTTGGAATGAGCAACCTCAATACCCAAAAAATACTTTAGCCCCACCCCCCAAAATCTTTGATATCAAAAGCTGAACTAAGATCTTTCTTGACCTTAGTAATGACGATACTGTCATCAACAGTCAAGATGATACCATCCATATACACAGAGAGGATGACATATTGCCCTAACGAATTTCTTCTGATAAAACATGTATGATCAGAGTGACATCTAAGAAATCCCAAATCAAGCACCACTACACTAAACCGAGTAAACGAAGCTCGCGGAGACTGTTTCAACCTATACAAGGATTTTTACAGATGACATACTTTCTTTGAATACTCCTCCTCAGCCTAAAAACCCAGAGGCGGATCCATATAAAGAACCCCATCCAAATCACCATTCAAGAAGGCGTTCTTGACATCTATCTTATCCAAGGGCCAAGAGTGAGAAATGGCCAAAGAGATAATAAGACGAACAGTAGTGAGTTTTGCAGCAGGAGCAAATGTTGGATTGAAATCCTTGTGAGGAATCTGAGTAAAACCTTTCGCAACTAGACGTTCCTTGTACCGATTAATAGTTCCATCCACATTATATTTAAGATTGAATACCCAACGACATCCAACTATTTTTTCCCCTGAGTTAAAGCAACCAAGTCTGAAGTATGATTATCTTGCAAGTATTTCATCTCATCTTGCATAGCCGCCACCCACCGTGTGTCTCACGTTGCTTCCCCAACAGATCGTGGAATCATAATAGAATCAATGTGACTAACAAATCCCTGAAAGAAACTAGACAGAGCATTATGTGAAATATGATTCTCAATAGGGTGGTCAGTAGAACATGAAAAAGTGAGGTGATTGGGGGGCGACGATCCCGCAAGAGATATCATCGAGAGGAGGGAGGATCAGTACCTTCGTTCGTAGAGGAGTTCAGCACAGGGAGACGAGAGAGACGACTATACACCTTGGTAAGGATCTGCAATGGGAGGTAAAGAAGTAGGATAGACAACGAGAGCATCTATATTAGGGGGTCAAGAATAGGGATAGGACGAGGAAGATCCTCAACAGATGGGACCCAGTCCTAACACCAATGGAACCAGAAAAGAATGGGGTATTCTCCCAAAAAGTAACATCCAAAGAAGAAATAAACCGTGTAGATGAGGGATCGTAACATCGATACCCTTTGGACTAAGATGAGTATCCAAAAAATGCGCAATGGATAGACCTATCTTCCAACTTTGTTCAAGTAGGACTCTTCTTTTGAACAAAGCAAACACAACCAAAGACACGAGGAATAATAGGAAAAATAGGTTTTTCGGGATGAAGAATACCTAAAGGAGTTTGCCCGCCCAAGATTCTACTAGAAACTCTATTAATCAAATATGTTGCGGTGAGAACAGACATGTCCCAAAAATTTTGAGGAACCGACATTCTCTTCAAAAGGCAATGGGAAATGCCCATAAGGTGGCTATTCTTACGCTCATTTACTCCATTTTGTTCAGGAGTATAGGGACATGTAAGCTGCTGAAGAATCCCAAGACTAGAAAGATGAGAGATAAGATCACCCAAAATATACTCCCCCTTATTATCAGAATGAATCGATTGGACAACAGTTTGATACTAGGTTTTGACCATAGTAAGAAATTGTTTAAGCACATATGAGACATCAGATTTTTTCCTAAGCGAATAAACCCATGTATATGTAGAAAATTCATCAATAAATGTGACATAATATCGATGTCCAGTCATAGCAGTAACAGGAGAGGGACCCCGAACATCAGAGTGAATTAAATCAATATGAAGTCCAGTGGGAATACCTGAGGGAGTGGAGGTAGGAGGAGGATCAGAGACAGGAGCAATAGCAATAGTAGGAGTCTGCTGAGACATAAGACGAGACACCTGAGCCTGTAAAGCTGCTACTTGAGAGAGGACAGATGAATTGGCCAAATTACTTATGGCTATAGAAGTATTAGCTACCGTTGCCGATCTAGTAGGTATATTAATATTCTTCTAGAATTGAGCGCGTAACTCGAGATGAAGTTTCAAACAAACATCCTTGATATGACCATTGTTCCCATAATGATGACAAAATTTCCTCTCAGCCGGAGGACGAGAACTAGAGAAACCACGAGCACCAATGGCCATCTGATCATTATTACTAGTAGTGGCAGGGATGAGAGTCAGGACCGAGATAAGACGTCGACGCTCATCTCAATCAACCATAGCAAAGGTCTCAAGCAAGGATGGTACATGTGAGGAATTAAGGATTTTAGTACAAAGTGACTTAAATTCAGGCTTAATCCCCATCAGAAATGCATATATGTGATGACGATCCAACCTCTTAACTGCTACATGAGCCATTGTCCCAAAGTCACTGATTGGTTCATATTGAGCCATCTCATCCCACCATACAAGTAAATACCCAAAAAATTGAGCAACATTCAATCCAAGCCTCTCCTGATTGGCATTGGCAATCTCCTGATACAGCTCAAAATATTGAGCCTCATTCTTTGAATGGGAATACATGACAGTCAAAGCATTCCACAAATCGACAACTGTCTCATTATACATAAACATATTATAGACTGAAAACTCCATAGATCCAAATATTCATCCTAATATCAAACAGTTATCAACATCCCACTAGGATTCCTTTGCATTTTCATCTTTAGGGCGAGAAACACGTCCTTGAAGCCAAAGACTCTTTCACCGTCCACCAAGAAATAACTTCAACGATCGAGACCAAGCAGAAAAATTTTGTCCATTTAAAAGAACACTAGTTACTCTTCCACCAGACACTGAATAAGCCAAATCTGGCTTAGCAACAGCCATAACAGCATTTAAAGATTCAGACATCACGAATCCAAGAAAGCAATACAAATTCCCAAGAAATTCCAATGGAGCGATGAAGAAAGATTGAACACGACCGTCTATATCATGAAAAAGTCACCAAAGGAGTGACCAAACTGTGGTCTAAGCCACAGCAATCCAAAAAATACAGAAAATCCTAGATCTGGTCAGTACACAGCCTAGGAAAACCCAACCACTTTGAAAAAATGAAGCTGGAAATAGTAAAAAAAAGAACTCCGACTGGTAGAGGTGGCAGCGACGGTGGCCGGCAACTGGGTGGCTGCGGCCGGCGCAGGTGGCAATGGTCGACGCTGTCTGGTGGTTGTGGCAGTGATAAGTGGCAGATTAAGGTTAGGTTTAGGGTTAAGGTTAGGCCTTGAAGCCAAAGACTCTTTCACCGTCCACCAAGAAATAACTTCAACGATCGAGACCAAGCAGAAAAATTTTGTCCATTTAAAAGAACACTAGTTACTCTTCCACCAGACACTGAATAAGCCAAATCTGGCTTAGCAACAGCCATAACAGCATTTAAAGATTCAGACATCACGAATCCAAGAAAGCAATACAAATTCCCAAGAAATTCCAATGGAGCGATGAAGAAAGATTGAACACGACCGTCTATATCATGAAAAAGTCACCAAAGGAGTGACCAAACTGTGGTCTAAGCCACAGCAATCCAAAAAATACAGAAAATCCTAGATCTGGTCAGTACACAGCCTAGGAAAACCCAACCACTTTGAAAAAATGAAGCTGGAAATAGTAAAAAAAAGAACTCCGACTGGTAGAGGTGGCAGCGACGGTGGCCGGCAACTGGGTGGCTGCGGCCGGCGCAGGTGGCAATGGTCGACGCTGTCTGGTGGTTGTGGCAGTGATAAGTGGCAGATTAAGGTTAGGTTTAGGGTTAAGGTTAGGCTTTGATACCAATTAGAAAGGTAAAAGAGTTATATTGATTGATTAAAATTTAGAAAGTACATGGGGCATTTATACACATGGATAAGAAAATTAAAAATACTAAAATACCCTTAAATACTAGAAAAATAGCAAAGATAAATAATATTATCAACAAATCGAAGGGTAGAAAGAAAGCATAAGGATATTATTGAAAAAAGGCTTGCATTTCTTCATGCCAATTACCTTATTCTTTTTTATAGGAATCATTTTCAACTGCTTTGTATCTCATAAATAGACTTCTCATTTGTATGCTCTCTAATAAAACACAATTTGAGAAGCTTTATACAAAATTTGTTGACTACTCCATGCTTAGAACCTTCAGTTATTCATGTTACCCCTTCCTAAGACCATGCAATAAGTAGAAACTGAATTTTCATAAAAGTAATGCATCTTCTTAGGGTAAAACAATTCACATAAGGGCTACAAATGATTTGAACCGAACATTAATAATATCTATCTCTAAAAGTGTCATCTCTAATGAAATTGAGTTCTCATATTTTGTTCTTGCATCTTCACTTATCTCTGACCTTACTGCTCCTACTGCGGTTCTTTCTTGTTTACCTCCCTAAAGCACACATGGATCTAGTACACATCATTCTTCCAGCACTACTGCAAATTCACCTTTCTTCTCCCCTTGTCGTGCCACAGCTTAATCACCTTCTTCTTCAACAAGTATATTTTCTTTATCTTCTTTTGTTTCTCCTACTTATTCATTTCCCCATCAGTTGTATCATTTTCAACTTCTCCTTCCCCCATCACCCTCCCCTTTTGGTCCTTCCTTGCACGATTACCACATAACACTCATTCCATGCTCACTCACTAAAAACTAGACACTTTAAAGCCCAAACTATATGCTATTTCTCTAATCCAATTTATAGAAGCTTCCACCACGGATGGTGCCTTACTGATCCTCACTGGAAACTTACTATGCAACAAGAATATGATTTTCTTCAAGAACAATACATGGTCCTTAGCTTATCTGACATACATCATGAAAGTTGTGAAATACTAGTGGGTTTATATAGTGAAGCATAACTTATATGCCTCTATCCAAAAGTACAAGGCCAAGCTACTAGCTAACGGTTTTCAACAAACTGGTGGAATTGACCTCTTTGAAACCTTAATCCTTGTGGTGAATCCTGCAACAATCAAAATCATGCTCACACTGGCAGTTTCTCATGGTTGGGAAATTTAGCATATAGATATAAACAATGCATTTTTAAATGGTGATCTTTAATAAACAATGTTTATAATACAATCACATGGTCTTGAAGATCTTTCTAAGCCTTATCATGTGTGTCTTAAGCCCTTTATGGCTTAAGAGAGGCTCCTAGAGCCTGATATGACACATTGAAAGTATCTCTTATTGATTGAGGATTCATTAACTCAGTGTTTGATTCTTCAATCTTTATTCATATTTCCAAGAAATATATCATTTTATTCCTCATCTATGTGGATGATATCCTCACAACTGGTAGCAGTTTACATCTCATTCAAAAGATCATTACTGATTTAGAGAAATAGTTTGCTCTCAAGACATTTGGCTCTCGTCACTACTTCTTGGGTTTTAAGGTTTTTAGAAACTCTCGGCTCTATCTCTCCCAAACAAAGTACATTAATGATCTTCTATCTTGGGCCATCATGTCTTCAGCCAAAAGTAGTCCCACTCCATTGTGTCCATTTTATAAACTAAATTCAAGAGGGACTCTCTTTCCAGATCCTAGCTTCTACATAAGTATTATTTGAGGGCTTAAATATCTTACAATCTTGAGACCTAACATTTCTTTTACTGTGAACAAACTCAGTTAGTTCTTATCCTCTCATAACTTTGTTCATTGGAAGGCCTGGAAGCGCATTCTTATATACTTAAAAGGAATAACTAATTTCAGACTATATTTTAAACAATCTGTCAGACTTAATATTGCTAGGTCAATCACTAAGTTTGAGTATCGTGCTTTATCTCTTGTTGCAACTGTGATAATGTGGTTGCTATCCATTCTCATAGAACTTCACCACAATACTCATGTTCTTCCTATATTATAATGTGATAACTAAAGTGATGCAGCTCTAATAAGTAATCGTGTGTCTCACACACACATCAAACACATTGGTTGATGCTCATTATATCATAGAATAGGTATTCGCCAAGGAGCTTGAGGTCAAATATGTACCCACCAGTTCCTAAAATTACACATACAAAACCTTTACCTCCATCTGCCCTTCAAGATTTATGTTCCAATCTCAATGTTGTTTCCTCTCCATCTTGCTTAAGGGGGTATTGAACCAGTTATACATATAGACATCCCACCAATGCCAAATCAATATGATTCATGCCATATTAGCAACTTCATTGATGAATACACTGCTGCCACATGACAACATTTCATTGGTTATCATAGGATAAAAAATTATGTTAGATTTATGATATACCAATAGCTCTCCCATCAGCTAGCAAAGAATCTAATTAGTTTTTCAATTTGTGGCTGAGGTCATTACTACCTCAGCCAATGATATGCCTAGAGAAAATATTATTTATTGCTTTTCTCTTTTCCTTAATAATCGTTGATCTTGTTATCTATAAAGGCAACCTTGTTTCATTATGTACTTCTGCAATTCATCATCTTAATACAACACAAAATAACCACAGCAAATTCATAAATCCAACTGAACCCTCAATTTTTTGAAACTTCAAACATATTTATTGAATCTTTTCAACATATTTGTTGAACTACTCTAAATTTATTGAACCCCCACAATATCAAAAGTGGTTAAACACTCACAATATTTAAGATTTTTCTGTTTGAATTTTTTTTTTAAAATCAAACACATTTGATAGTATTAGTTGGCTAAAACACAAAAAGAAAAAACATGTAGTTTGAGTATTATTTTAACAGTTATACTCGATGCAAATTATTCGTTACTAATTTAGTTTCTGTACTTTTAGAACTTGCATAAATCGATTCATGCTTCAAATATTTGAGTTTTGAAGTTTTTCAATAATAAAAAGATTTTACAATGACTTTCATAAAAAACCTTTTAGCATAAAAGTCTTGAAAAAGATTTTGAAGTTAACAATTTAAAGTTATGATATACGTGATAAATAAACTTAAAACTTTTTTTTTGAAACTAACATACTTAAAACTCAAATTAATGTTGTTCACCCAACGGTGATGTTCACCCAACGCCTCCTCTCAAGTGCTCTCTCAAACCAAACCCCTCCCTAAGATGGGAGGGTAGCACACCCTCAATGTCTAAAGTGGTCATACTGGAAAAAGTATGTCCTCTCCAATACGACGTAGCATCACCCTTAATCCTACAAGTCTATAGCATCCCAAGCATTTCCAGGAAACCATACGTCCACCTAAGTCTTTGTCACCAGACTTGATAGTTTGTGATGTGATGACTTGTTGTGATGGCGGAGTGATACGTCTTGTCTTGCAGTTCATCATTTGTCATCTTCGAGTTGCATTAGGAAAGGTGATCCCGGCATCTCCATGGTACACCCATGGGGGTGACATCAATGGTGCTACCGTGAAGGTGACGTCAATGGTGGTACCGTGAGGGTGACATCAATGGTGGTACCGTGAGGGTGACACCCCATGGTGCTGCCACGGGAACGGCCCCCATGGGTACTTTAGTGGCGGCACCCCATTGGGTACCTCAGTGGCAACACCACAAGGGGTGCACCTCAGTGGTGGCACCCCAAGGAGAGCACCTCAGCGGTGACACTTCCTGGTGCATCTCAGTGGCGGTACTCCATGGTACGTCTCAACAGTAGAAACACTCCAGATACATGTAAACATTGTGCTTCGCGAAGAGTCAACGTTGTGGCCGTCAACCCTCATAAACAATGTAGCATCACCCTTAATCTTACCAGTCCACAGTCTCCCAAGTATTCCCAGGCAATCATATGTCCATCCAAGTCTTTTTCGACTCACTTGATGGTTTATGATGTAATGACTCGTTGTGATAGTGGAGTGATATGTCTTGTCTTGAAGTACATCATTGTCATCTTCGAGTTGCATTATGAAGGGTGATCACGGCACCTCCATGGTACATTCATGGGGGTGACACCTCATGGTGCTGCCATAGGATGACCCCCACGGGTACCTCAGTGGCTGCACCCGATGGGGTGCACCTCAATGGCGGCACCCCGTGGGGTGTCCCTTAGTGGCAACACCCCAAGGAATGCACCTTAGCAGTGACACTCCATGGTGTGTCTCAGCGGTGGTGCTCCATGTTATGTCTCAGTGGTGGAGACATACCCAATATGCCGTAAGAATTAGACTTCACTGGGAGTCAATCTTGAAGCAGTCAACACTCATGTACTTTTAGTACCCTATGCAAGCACGACGCGGAGTAATCGGGCTTGTACATAATTCCTCCAATGTAGTAATCGATCGTATTGTCAAATCCCCGGTCCTTAATTTGGTTCCTTTACATGGTGTATGCGGGATATATCAATCCGCTATGCCCAGTGTGCCTTCATTGTGTGGTTAGGCATCTCCATGTTACACGGGGTCAAATTTATAGAAAAACTAAATTTTATGGAGGTAAATTTTGAAAGTTTTCAATATTTGGAATTTTTTGGAGTCCCCATTCCCTTCTTCCTCTATATAAAGGACTTTAAATCACTAAATACCTCTTCTCCCCATCATTTAAGAGAGATTAAGGCAAGTCAACAATTCCCTCTCCTTCAAGAAATTTTGTTTGGAAATTTTTCTCGAGCAAGCTTGGAGATTGAAGCACAAGGGTGAAAATTTGGATATTTTTGGCAAAGAATTTGAAGCATCAAGGAAGGGTGTTCTTCCTCCTTCCTCTTTGGCTAGGGTTTACGGTAAACCCTTGATCCTTCATTTTTTTCTAGAATTTTCTTTAGTCGTTTTGCTGCTGGAAAATTGTGTTTTGCTGCATTTTTTTATCTTGGTGTGAGCGAGGGAGGGAAGGGTTTGGGTGGCCATGGTGGTGGCCAAGCATGCTGACCAGGTCCAGTGGTGGGTTGAGTGTCACCACTAGGGGTCCCGGGTGCGGGGTCTAGTGTGGGCCTAGGGTGCGTGAGAACGAGGCGCTGGAGGGAGGGGCGGGCTGGAGTCAGACTATTGCGGCGCTCGGGCTGAATGCACGTGAGGATAGAGCATTGGCCGTCACTGAGGCTTATTGGCGGCCAAGCATGCTGGCCAGGTCTAGTGGCCGGTTAAGTGCCGCCACTAGAGTCTCGGGGGCTGGGTGTGTTACGTGTCGAGGGGGATTGCTCTTTGTGTCAAGCCAAGCATGTTGGCCAAGTGCGTGGGACTTACGTGCTAAATGCTTTGTTCATGGCCCTTGCATGCGCAAGGGGATCTCAATGGTTGGCTTGATGGCGGCATAGAGTAGCCCTTAATGGTGGTTTTTCTTGGTGAGAGTTTAATGGTGACCTCGGTGGGTGTGGAGTGTCCATAGTGGCGGAATGGGGAGTGGAGTGTAGTGGCAGGTTGAGCATAGGGTCTAGTGGCGGCATTTAGGAAGTGGGAGTCCAGCGGCAGCTTTACTTGACATGGGAGTCCAGTGGCGACCTTACTTGATGGGGAAGCCTAGTGGTGGCTTTGCTTGATCGGAGAGTCTACCGGTGGCTTGGGGGAGGGGTGCAATGGCGGCATGGACTTGGTATTTTCTTTGCTTGCTTTAACCAAGTCTTTATTTATTTACAGATCTTGCTTTCACGGACCATCAAGTAGTCGTCGTGTGAACCAGTAGGAGTTGAGCTCTCTACTTTGGATTCCTCTCTTCAGGTGAGTGAAATACTCATTGTTATACTTAGAATTTTTTGCAAGTAAGAAGTCTCATGATTAACATGCCTCCCCTATAAGATGTTTGTAATATGTTTCCCCCTTTAGGAAAATTTTAAAAAATTTGCCTCCATTGGACATGTCTCCATTGAAAGTGCCTCAACCATTGGGTGTTTGTAGTATGCTTCCCCCCTTAGGGAATTTTTGAAAGATTTTTCCTTCGTTAGACATACCTCCATTGAACATGCCTCCGTCATATGGTGTTTGTAACATGCTTCCAGCCTTAGGAAAATTTTGAAAGATTTTTCTTTGGGTAGATATGCCTCCATTGAACGTGCCTCCATCATAGGGTGTTCGTAGTATGTTTCGTCCCTTAGGAAAATTTTAAAAGATTTTACCTATGTTAGACATGCCTCCATTGAACGTGCCTCCCTCATAAGGTGTTTGTAGTATGCTTCCCGACTTAGAAAAATTTTGAAAATTTATATGGACTTTGTGATTTTGCGTGTAGCATGTCTCTTGCTTGAAACACGTGCTCCTCTATTTTAAAGGTTTTTATTCATATCCATGGCTTCTTCAAAGGTTGATCTTACTACGGGCAAAGGTGAACCAGCTCCCCTAGTTCCTCCCAAACCATGGTCCCTGATGAAGTCTATTGCTGACCGTGTGATTAATGGCATGTCAAATTCGATAGAAGGAGAGGTTAATTTTGGAGTCTTGAGGGAGGAGGAGAGTGGACAGGTTGAGTTCCTTAGACTTGAGCAAGCGTCGTTCCTTGTGAATGCTCGTGCTGATTTTCTGATTCCCCCCATTGACTTAGGGAGTCATTGCAAGCCGGGGGATTGGCTGGGAGGATTGGTGTGCACACATACTTTCTGACTCTGAGTATGACGCCTTGCTAAAGAGAGCCAAATATTTGGGATCATTGGAGGTGGCGTCCAAACTATTGATCCAGCAGGATACCGCTCTAGTTCATACATTTCTTCATCGTTGGTGTAGTTACTCGTACACTTTCATCATTGCTTGGGGCGGAGTTTGCCCTTACACTAGAGGATGTACACGTAGTTGCATCTTCCTGTGTTTGGTAATTAGCGCGCCCTCTTCAACACTATAGAGCCTGAAATGCACAGGGTGATTGATATTCTTAAGGATGGTTTAAGAATTCTTACAAATCTTCTTCTGGCGTTAAACACGAGACAACTTTTTAAGAATTATGATACAAATCTGAAAAAATCTGCAAGACGTTTGCCCATTGATGGTGTCATGTATAAGAATAGGGAGGTGGAGCTTGCTGCATTCCTATCCATATGGTTGTCGAGATACATTTTCCCAGGTAAGGGTCTGGTGATGATTTTTACAACTATTGTCATTTTCATTCGTTGTTGTTCTTTTCCTGGGTAGCCTAACACTGTTCTTCTCAAATATTATTGTAGGTACACCGACGGAGGTGATGAGTAAGCGCGTACTTCCAATGGCAGCCATGTTAGCGACGGGGTAAAGGATTGCGCTCTGGCCCTTGTTCTTGGGTAATCTTTACTACTTGCTCTATCGCTTCCACAATGATCTAAAGAGGTCCATGGGAAAGTATGAGGTCACAACCTATGTGGGCTGCTCATTTTTGTAAATGTTTATATGGGAGCGATTCATCCACGGCACTCCTCAGAAGGTTGAGTACAAAAAGTGGGAGCACCCTTCTAAATCACCCCGTGCATGGTCCTGGTGTGGGATCAAGACTCCCGCTCGTGTCGACTTTTCGTGAGACATTGACGTGTACAACTACTTCTGACCTCGCCCTTATCTGGATGGTTGCACCGGTTACGCCAGCACTATATTTTGAGGAGCGGTGGACAGGCATATTACGCTTAGTAGGGAGGTCGTGCTAGGTTGGTCTAGTCTTGATAGGCTTCTGGTGGCGATCATGACGCCTTTCACTGTTCTCATGATTGTGGAGTTAGAGGATGGGTATGATGGAAACCATTTCACGTCGACGCGCTATTAGTGTAAGCTGGTTGCCTGTCAGTTCAGTTATGATAAGGGTACTGCCAGCCTTAACTTGGAGTAGGTGCGAGACAAGGAAACATTGACAGTATGGACATGTGATATATATTATAGGAACGTTGCTCCTTGCAAGATACTTGTCCCTCGTGCTGCTCACATGCCTCGCCGAACAATAAAGCTCAAAGTACTTTGGCTGTGTCAGAAGCCGAGATGGACCATAAGCTTAACGTCTCCTTTAAAGATGTTAGATGTTCTGATGGTTTGTAGGGCTGACATCACGTTGGGCCTTATTCCCAAGCCTAAGTCTGGGGTGGTGCATTATGAGATGGGTCAATGAGTCACAGACATTGAGCCAGTGGGAGACTAGAATGCGGTGCAAAAGGGAGGCACATCTATAGTCCCTATTACAACTGAGACCACCCCTCCTGGTAAGAGTCAGACAGCCAGAACCATTCACATGAAGACCAATCCTACAACTTGTGCTTCTCTAAAGTCTAAGCCTGCATCCGAGGGGATTTCCACTCGCAGGCTCATCAATACCTCTAGCAGAGACCCTCCTCACGGTGTTCTGTCATCACCTTCGACAGTCTGTCCCTTTTTTAATGAAGACTTATACTTTCTTATTTACAATTCACTGTGTACCTTTATAATGGACTAGGTAATTTATACTTGTATTTATTCCAGCGTCCACTAAGAAATTCAGGACATGTTAGTGGCGGGGATGAGCTCCCACAATTAGTGTGGCAAAAAGAAAAGGGCAGCACCAGAATTGGAGGGCACATCTTCAACTGGGTTACTCCAAGCCAAGAAGATGAGGATGTTGGTATATTCATATCTTCCTCTCATTCTTCTCTCTTTTGTTAACTAGCACTTTTAACATTGTTATTTTCCTTCTTCCTTTTGACATGAGTATGGTCGTGTCCCAATCGGGGAGGATCATCCTGTGGTTGAGAGGACCGACGGGCACATGCCAGATGTTTGAGAGAGCGTGGAGGTATATCTCGAGGTGTGTGTGAACTTTCTCTTGGTTTGTTTGTGCCATGTTTGTACATTTCCCCTTGGTCCAAGTTGAAATTGATGTTTCCATATGTAAGATTTCATAGCACCGATACCAACACAATTATCCCCCTTCGAGAATAAACTAAGTGATTGGGTTTCATCTCCGTCTAGCGAGCGAGGGGCCTTCCTACCATTGTCATGGCAGAAAATGACATAGCTGATTCTACGACTTCCCCTCTTGACATCATGCAATTGGAAGAGGTAGATGAGTCTCCTCTCGTGGAAGATTCCCATGCGAGGGTAGAGGTACACTTTTATTGCATGTTTTTATAGTGTAGTCTAGCTTATTTGTAAATGCCTTGCCAACATGCGTTTGCTTGGTTCTTATGGAGAAATACTTCATATTGACAACATGTTGCATTTCACCATGCAGAGGCCTACCGATGTGAATGAGCGTGGGTTGATTGCGGCAATAGAGGGGGTTCCCCGCAGGATAGAGGATGGAGGTGACGGTGTGGCAGCACGCTCCTTGGATGTGAATCTCGTAGCCTCCAACACAGTTACTATTACTATGTTAACAACCGATGCGAGCTCCTATAGTGATGTGGTCGTGAGAGGGGAGCTGGAGACTAGGGTAGCCGCATCTCCACCATGTCGAGTGCTTGTTGATAAGGATCTTCCATTGGATGATGAAAATCAAGCTGCGACCCCTCTTCAGAACCTGAGTAAGGCGAGGTCGGATGGTGACAGCTTCAGGAGCGACAAAATGAGCTACGAAGTTTATGGTGCACACGAATTCAAGCTGGAGGATTTTTGGATGGATGGTTGAGTATGACCAGGTTTTAGTGGATGAGACATTGATCCCATGTCCTCATAAGGCTGTTGAAACTCATTTTGATTGCGGCATTTAGTTCTTAAACTTTACCAGGCATATTCGCCAATCCTGCATCACTATGGTTGGTGAGACATTGTTCATTTTGGCCCACCTTCAATACAAGGATGCCTACCTGGAGGTGGTATCTTATGTGTTGAACATGTGAAAGGAGATGAAGCTGTTGCATATGAAGTTGGACTGGTTGAGACCTGCCATTTGTAACTTCTGACGGTTGCACCGGCGATTGGCGAGGGAGGTGTACATAGAGCATTTAGAAGAGTGACATCACAATCAACAAGAGCGAGTGCTTGCGACGTAAGCGAAAATAGTTGACTTAGATGTGAGATCAACGAGCACCGTCAGTTCCAAGTGAGGAGCACCGCCGCTAGGCTCGACTTTGGGAACTACAGCTAGATTGCTTGTGTTTCTTCTTGTACCCCTCATGACTTTTGATGTAATAATAACTCATACTACTGTGAACTTTTACTCGTGAATGAGATGTCATCTTCTTAACTTCACATGTGGAATGTTGGCTTGTTATTTCTCTCTTTTCGTATGCATTGTTTATTTTCTTGTTGCATTGTAATCTTTATGCGGTAACACATTGTGAGTGTCCTTGGTGAGATCGTGTGAGGTCGTTAGAGTACACTAGACTTTGTTTGCCCACCAGCTCATCGAGCGAGTGCTCCTCTCAGGGGCGTGAGAGCCTTACTCACGGCACCTGGTGTGTCTAGGGGGCATGAAGATTTCATCATGGTGAGATTGAGCTCAATGAGGTGACACGTGAGTCCGGGTGATACATCAAATATGCATATTTGAGTGGTTCATTACAAGTATATACAATGTCTATCACACGTGTTCTTTAAGCAGGAACGTGAAAGCCTACACGACTCACCAAGCATGACACCTATCATGAGTGTTTTAAATTAAAAATGGCGTGAAACTCTATGCATCTCACCAAGCATGGTGTTTATCATGGGTGTTCTCAAATAGAGGCATGAAAGCCTACTCAACTCACCAAGCATGAAGTTTATTATAGGTATTTTTTCAAGTAGTGGCATGAAAGCCTACGCGAGTCACCAAGCATGACGTTTATCATGAGTGTTCTTAAATAGAGGCGTGAAAGCCTATGCAACTCACCAAACATGACGTTTATCGTAGGTGTTTTCAAGTAGTGGTGTGAAATCCTACATAACTCACCAAGCATGACGTTTATCATGGGTGTTCTTGAATAGAGGTGTGAAAGTCTATGCAACTCACCAAGCATGACATTTATCATGGGCGTTTTCAAGTAGTGGCGTGAAAGCCTACGCAACTCACCAAGCATGATGTTTATCATGGTGTTCTTAAACAGAGGTGTGAAAGCCTATATAACTCACCAAGCATGACGTTTATCATGGGTGTTCTTAAGAAAGGCGTTGTAGCCCATTCAGTAGTGATATTTCGTAGCACATTTTTAGAGTCAAAATTTTCAGAAGTTCCTCCGTTCACTCCAAGTTTAAGTACAGAAGAGAGGGCTAATTGGCTTACATCATGCCTAGTTGCCTCGATGGCTATTGTTTCAAGCAATGATAAAATATTTTCATGTACAAAAAGAAGCAACTGACAAAATGCCTATGTAAAGTTTTTCTTGATAAACTTGAAGTTGATAAGTAATGGTAATGGGCGTCTTGTTTGGGGATTGACTAAACGACAATATCCACTTTCGGCTAAGGATGTTATCTCATAGGGGCCTTACCATTTTGGTGTGAACTTTTGAGTGTGCATACCCCGCATGACAGAATCTGCCACTTTCAATACCAGGTCACCTTTGTGGAACACCCACGGATGTACCATTGCCTTGTAGGTTTTGATCATTCTCTCCTGATAGTCTTGGATGCTTACCTTGGCCTTATCTCTCCTTTTGTCTATAGCTTCTAGCTCACCGAAATGGGTGGGGCACTCAACTCTTGTTGAAGCAAAGGGGGTTTCTTCCATCGTAGACTGCTTCATTGTTCGGTATGCCCATAGTGCTAAAGGAAGTAACTCATGCCATGTGTTCGCCGTGGACCATATGACTAACTATCCTCAGTAATGTCTTTTTAGCTGCCTCGGCTTGACCATTCCCCTTAAGCTAATAAGGTGTGGACTTATCATGGCGGATGTTGTATGCTTCGAATAGTTCAACTACTACCTTGCTTGTGAATGTCATCCCATTGTCCGAGATGATTCATCTTAGTAGCCCAAATCGACATATGATGTTCTCCTTGATAAAGTTATAGACCTGCTTGCATGTCCCCTTCTTGAGAGTTATGGCCACTGCCCACTTAGTGTAACAATCTGTGGCGACAATGAGCCATATGTAACCTTTTTTACGTAGGCAAGATGGGTCTAACAAACTCCAAAGCCCAGGTATAAAATGGCCATGGGACCTCCGTTGGGTGCAAGGATATGGATGAGGCGTGTATAACGTTTCAGAGGACTTGGCAAGCATGACATTTTCGTGCATAGTCTAATATATCAGCTTCCATGTTGGGCCAATAGTACCTTATCCTGAGCAATCTCTCGTATAGCCTCCTTCCTCGTTGGTGTTCGTCGCATGCCATTTTGTGTACTTCTTCCATGATAGTTCGTTGATCATCAATATCCAAACAGTTAAGAGGACGACTGTCCATACTAACCCTGCATAACCCTCCATTGAGCATAAATATAAGAGGACTCCACTTCTTAATAATGGAGGCATCTGCTGTTCTTGATAGGAGAGTACCATCATTCAAATACAAGATGTAAGGTTGTCGCCAATCCATCGTAACTTCTACTAGATGAACTTCATTGGGATCAGGGATAAATTGACACTTAAGTCAAATCTTTTGCGTAGTCGTGGCCTCTGTGGTCATGTTTGGCCAATAGAAACCCATCATTTGGAGACAGTTGTGTAGGAGTGGACATTCCCTGGCACAATATTCTTTATGTAGACGATTGAGGTGGTTGTGGCCTTCCTCCAAACTCACGCATCGTGAAAGTATTCCACCAGCCCCTATAGAAGAGAACTCCACTCAAATTAATAAAGTTCCTCAACTCCTTGTTCATAGCAGCTTCCCATTAAGATAATTGTGTTTTGATCTTGCATCTCCAATCCCGGGATGGTCGTTCAGTGTTACCCTCAGCTACGACGCTCATGGTTTTAACAACAACTTTGGCCACTAGAATAGGGTTGGTGAAAAGGAGTTTGGTGGCTAGAGTTGCCAGGGCACTAGCATGGCGGTTATTAGATCTAGGGGTGTGTTAAAAAATAACATCATCAAATATGGCAACAAGCTTTTGAACATCATGGTGGTATTGTGCGAGAGCAGGTTCCTTCACAACAAAATCTCCTCTAACTTGGTTGATGATCAAGTTGGAGTCCCCTTTGACCTTGATAGTGGTGGCACCGTTATCCTTTTCATATCGAAGTCCTAATATAAAAGCTCCATACTCTGCTTCATTGTTTATACCTGGAAATGTCAATTTGTATGTCATTGAATAAATGTTGCCCAACGGATCCTTTAAGACATGTCCTTCTCCACCACTAGACTAGGTTGATGACCCGTCGAATGTCAGAGGCCTTGGCACACCCTCACAACTATTGACTTCATGTATGTCTCCAGGTATGGTCTCGTCTAGAGGTTCTGGTTCACCACTTGAAAATTGGGCCAGCAAATCGGCTAATGCTTGACTCATTTACACCTTCAGGTTAAGGGGTGTAATGTCTAACTCACTAACCAACATTTTTCATCGGGTTAGTCTCTCGTTCAATGCAGGCTCGGTTAAGAGAAAATGAATAAGATTAGACTTAGTCATTAAATGAACTTGTTTACCCAACCTATAGTGTTAGAATTTTTGTGAGGCAAATACAAGAGCAAGACACTGCTTTTCACAAGGTGTATATCTAAGCTCATAATGTCAAAGGACCTTACTCAAATAATACATTGGGCACTCTACCCCCTCCCTTTCTTGTGCCAACAAGGCTCCAATGAACTTGGAGGTTGAAATGATCTAAAGCAGCAATGGTAGGTCACTACGTGGTGGCACCATGGTGGCCGGTGCGAGGAGCACATTCTTTATGGTATCATACTTTCGTTGGCGCTCCTGTATCCAAGAAAAGATTGATCTCCCTTCAAGAGTGGTTTTATATTGCTGATGGACTCGGTTAGGGCGGGTATGAACCGACGGACATAGGATACCTCTCTCAAGAATGCCTTTAACTCCTTCACGGATTGTGGTGGGGGCATGTCCCTGATATCCTTTACCTTAGATTGATCAATGTCTATACCCCGCTTGTGTACACAAAGTCTAAGAACTTTCCCAATGAAGCACTGAAAGCGCACTTCAATGGATTCATTTTAAACTCGTATGCCATGAACCTTTTAAAGACACTCCTCAAGTGCTTCATATGTGAACCCGTACTCTTAGACTTAACTACTAGATCATCCACACAGTCCTCAACATAATCATGGATCATGCATGGAAAATTACTGCCATAACCTGTTGGTAAGTAGCTCTTGCATTCTTCAATCCGAAAGGCATCACCACATAGTAAAAGTTTTCAAATTGTGTCCTGAAGGCGGCCTTCTCATCATCTCCGATCATCATCCTGATTTGATTGCATCCACTAAACTCATCCATGAAAGAGAACATTGTGTGTTCTTCTATAGCATCGACCAAGGTGTCTACATTAGGTAGCGGGAAGTCATCTTTGGGGCACGCCTTGTTTAAGTGTCTAAGATCTTTTCATCCTCCAAAATGAAGGAGAAGCCCTCCTTTTATAAGTGATCAAAAGGAAGGGGACCATTACAACTAATCTCTTGATTAGTTACATGCCCGTCAATCAAATCTTACCACATCAACTAACTAATCATGCTTATGTGGGTAAGAGAAGAATTTCACATGAGCCAATCGGGTGGGCTGATGTAAAGAGAGCAAACGAAAAACCCCTTAAATATACATTTAATAGAAATAAAAAATCAGACAAAAACCCCCCAAAAATAGCTTCTACATAGTGTCGAGCATGAATAGAGGAAGGAGTCGCGGAGGTGGGTGATTCACTGAGAATGGCGAACAATGGGCTAAATCACGGAGGAAGCCGAGAGCTGAGAACGGCTGAGCTGCAGCGAAAATGGGAATGGGATGGGGTTTGAGGGATCGAGATTAATGGGGATGGGGGTTTGGCATCGGGACTGTGAGAGAAAGGGGAATGGGGAAAGCGGTTTTAGTTAGTATTAAGGTTTTTTTTGTCTTTTTTATATTTTACTTTATTTTAAATTAATTAGTTTACTTATTGTTTAGTTAGTGTTTTTAAGGAATTAGTTTACTTATTGTTAATATTTTTAATTTCAATAAATACAAAAAAACTGTTAATTTTTAACGAAAATTAAATTTGAGGGGTACAATTGACTAATTCTTATACTTATGGATGTTTAATGTTAAAATATATTTTAAAAATATAAATTATCGAATGATGAAATTTTAAAGATGTAAATTATTATTTTTCCAATAGAAAAATAAAACTCAGCCCTGGGGCCGATGTAAATGCCCCTTTACACATATACTAGGAAAATGCATAATACCAACAAAACAAAGGAAAAGGAAAATATATTATTATTTTCTTTTTATGGCTATGGTGTGCTCTTATATTCTATGTTTTTTTCTATTACCCCTCATTGTTATTCAATGCCATGGCTATCTGCAGCAATGTTTACCTTGAGAATCTAACAAAACTCTAAACTTCAAAAGTAGAAAATAAATACCTAAAGGCTACAAACCCGATGCTTGTATTTTTAAAATGTGAGTAAATAACTGAGTCAATTGTATCAGATTTATAACTTCTAGCCATTATTTATTAAGAAAAAGTTTACAATACTCCTTATGACTCATTTCTCCTTCTTAGAGTTTATTGAAACATGTTTTTAATATAATATTCTATTAAAGGAAAAATGAGCTATTAGAATCTTAAAAAATACACACTTGATATTAGACCATGCTATAAATAAGTATTGAGTTTTTTATATTCCTTCGATACTGAGATTTTCTCATTTCTTGGGAGATGAATTATTAAATTTAGACTCAAATTTAATATTATGAGAGACCATTTAAATAAAAAAAGATATGAGATAAAAATACTGTAGATTCGGATAACATAACAAAATCATAATTTTATGATTAGATATTTTTGCGTAATCTCTTCTCATAAACATAAATAATATTGAAAAACGTATTTTAGCTCCGAGAGCATGTCATCATAAAAAAATCATAGAATTTTTTAGAGGACTACTATCTATGTCATAGTGAGTACAGTTGGAGATAGACTGTGTTACTAAAAGAAAATTATTGACTCAGGTCATCAGATAACTTAAAACTCAGTGGCCACTCCCTCTTTATATATTTGAGGTGGGTTTTAAGAGATTATGATTCTCTCATGTTCAATGAAAATAAAGAATCCTCTTAAATTTGAACCATTCATTTCAAGAATAGGTGGCCAGATAAAGTAATAAAAATCATAAAACTATCAAAAATTAAAAAAATGGTCTTGTCACCTCGGCGTTGTACAGAAGGACACGATTTTACAAAGAGAACCCCTTCTGTTGGGATCCCCAATAGGAGATGATCTATTTTTTATCTTAAGAGTTTGTTTCTACATCTTTTTTGCTTCTTTTCGTGGAATCATGAGGCCCTAAAAAATAACTGGAAATTGTGTTTAGGAATAATGATCTTTCATATACCTGTGCGTGCGTATATATATATATGTGTAAAAATGACTATTTTTAAGTTTAGCAAGTTTGAATTAGTTATGGACTTACTATTTACATTTTTACTTGTTTTGTAATCACCAAAAATAATTTTCCATCAACTTTTTTTCTTATTTTTATTTATGGTATTTTTCCAAATTCCACTCTAACTTATTCAGCTTGCTTCAAAAAAGTTTGTCTGATCTATAACAAAAAAACCATCGAAAATTCTTTTATGTTATTGGTTTAGTTTAAAAGTGATTTTGTACAATCTGAAATAGTAAAATATATTATTTACCTATTGTTGATAACTTATTTACTTAATAGAGGGTCATTCTAAGTTACTTTTTTATGTTCAGCTATAAAGATGATTGACTGTAAAACTAAAGATGATGTTTACATTTGGCCAACATCAACAAATATAAGAGAATGATAGAAAATATGATAGATTAGAATGCGACATAACAGTAAACGAAGAATTTTTTTAATGATAAGTAAACTATATGTTAACCTATTAATGAGATAGATGCAATTGAACGAGCGAGTTACATAGCGATTTCCATTCTATTTTTTTATTTTTTCACAAAAAATGAAACAAAGATTGAGAGAGAGAGAGAGAGCAAGCGATGCATAAAGAAAATGAAAGTAGGGTATTTTGTGCATAATGTGTTTTAAAGAAAATTATTCAAGAGAAAAGGGAAAATACCATAAACAAACGTAAGAAAAAAAAGTGATAGGAAATTACTTTTGATGGTTACAAAGGTGAAAAAGTAAAATAGTAAGTTCATAATTAACTTAAAAATGATAATTTATGCATACTATTAAATTGGTAGGTTATTTTTACTTATAAGTTCTATAATGTGGTCATCTATGCTAAAAGCCCTTAAATAAGCTTATTGGAAACAATTTTTTTTTCAAAGAAAACTACATTAATTATCAAAAAATGTCTACAATCTTCGTCGCGGTAAGGGGAAAAGGCCGAGTAGCTACACAATCAGCATATTCTAATGAGCCCAGCCTAGCCAAATTATCCACTACACTATTGTTTGATCTAAGAACATACACAAAATATACTTTGACAAAACTATTCCTAACAAAAAGAATATCATGAATGAGAGACTCTAGCTCTCTATCATTGCTGCATGAAGCATTTAGCATATTAATTAATTTCAATGTATCTGAACAAACCATGAGATTCAGTATGTTCCACGATCAACATTCCTCCAGAGCCTACAAAACTGCCTTTGCCTCACCTACCATTGAATTCAGAATAAAACTTACTCTTTTAAAGCCAACAGCCATCACTGTATTGTTTGGATTAACCAAACACCAGGCCAAACCTCCATTGTTAGTCGTTGGATTCCATGCAACGTCAGTATAAATTCTCCAATAAGAGTAAGCAATGTTGCCCATGTTGCTGGTAACTGGAAAAGGGTGAGAATTTCCCAGCTCTTATTCTGGCTACCATTTTGAGCTGCTTTGATACAGCTTAAAACCATCTCTACAGCATCTACTTGCATCCTCTTCACCACACCAAAAGGGTTTGCTTCTTTATCATTAAAAGCCAAGCCATTCCTTGTTTGCCAGATTCTCCATAGCCCAATAATTATCCATTTCAAACAAGAATCTCTTTCAGAATTAGGTAGATTAGTTATCAACCATTGCCAAAAATTTTGAACATCATTACCCGGAATATCCATACTTTTCAAATTGAGAGGGGATGCAAACCAAGCAGCTTGCGAAAATCTACATTTGAAGAAAACATATATACTACTTTCTAATTCTTCCAGGCAAAAAGGACAAATAGGAAGCAAATGCATCCCTCTGTTGATCAGGATTACCTCTCACAATTATATAATTATTCAACATTTTCCGCATAAATGATTTGAGCTTAGGACTAATTTTAAGTTTCCACAAACCTGTCCAAGAAAGCTTGGAGTTGCTATCATTACTAGCCGCACCTTCTGGATCTCTCCCTAAAATTCCATTCCTTTTTAAATCACAGGCTAGATGATAGTCAGATTTAACGGAGTAACGTCCTGACCTGGAAAAAAACCACATTAGATTATCCTCCCTGTCATATTTGCTAATAAGAATATTAAGGATTAAATTGCAGTCAACTGCTTCAAATTTGACATATATCTTACAATAATCACATTCTTCTCCATTAGGGAGAAAGAGATCTTTAACAACTGATAAGTTGTATTTATGGGCCGATAAGACTTTGAATGAAAAAGGCTGAGGAAGCCAAGGGTCCTCCCATATTCGAATCGATTGTCCATTGCCTATGCACCAATATAAGCCATGGGACAAGATTTTTCTACCTTCGAACAAGCTTCTCCAGCCTCAGGATGGCTTATATCTCAACTTAGCATCCATAAAATTACTGTTTCAGAAATATTTACTCTTTAACAAACATGAAAGGAGGGGAGCCTGTCATATTAAAATACGCCACCCTTATTTAGCCAACATAGTTAAATTAAATAGGGATAACTGTCTAAAACCCAACCCTCCTTTCCATTTTGGCCGAGCCAATTTTTCCCATGTGCACCAATGAATTCCTTCCTTCTTAGCGGAATCACTCCACCAATAATCAGCTATGTGTTTACATATATTTTGGCATAATGTTAAAGGAAGCTTAAAGCATGTCATAGCATAATTGGGAATGTCCAACGCTGTCGATTTAATAAGAATCTCTTTACCTGTTGGAGAAAGGTATCTTTCTGACCAACCAGTTAACCTTTGCACGGTTTTATCCATGATATCCTTAAATATTTCTTTTTTACTCAGACTGAAATCAGAAATGATACTTATGTATTTACCAATGGCCAAGCTTCCTTTAATGCCTATATTATTAGAAATACAGCTTTTAACATCAGTTGGAGTATTAGAGCTAAAAATTGGAAAGCTTTTATCAAAATTAATTTCTTAGCCAGAAGCTACACAATAGACAGAAAATAAGCAAGCTACCTCAATAAATTCCTTCGTGTTGGCTCTACAAAAAAACAACACATCATCATCAAAGAAAAAGTGTGATATTGCCAATCCGTCCTTTGAAGCACGAAAGCCACTAATAAGTTTCTTCTCTTCAGCTGTAGAAACAAATAAGAAAGAACTTCAGCACATATAACTAATAGATATGGTGAAAGGGGATCACCCTGTCAAATACCTCGCCTAAGCCGAATAATGTCACATGTTTCCCCATTTATAACAATTTTGTAAGCTATTGAATACTCAAATACTTTTTTTTTCCTATTTCCTATGTTGAAGTAAAGAAAAAAAAACTTACTTAAATAAAATAATAAATAAAAAAAGGAGCAATACCAACCCTCTTGAGATATAAATCCATTGCACCATTTTTCCAGGAAACCAAATCTATGCAATGTCTCAATGATAAATTGCCATTCCATTCGGTCATAGGCCTTAGACATGTCTACTTTGATAGTTTCTTCCCATTTCTTTCCTTTGGTACAGGTTCTAAGCGTATGAAGAATTTTATGTGTTATCATTATATTATCAACTATAAGTCTGCCGGACACAAACACACTCTGAAACGGTCCCAATATTTTACTCATAATCATTTTAATATTATTGGTCAGCATCTTCGAAATCACTTTGTACGAGACATTGCATAAACTTATCGGTCTCAATTGGAACATTGTTTTAGGATTTTGGTTCTTAGGGATTAAGACTATATGAGTAAAATTAATATCCCTATGAAATGTACATATCGAAAAGAACTCAAAGACTAGTTCTATTACCTCAGCTTTGACAAGGTCCCAACATTGTTGATAAAAGGCAGCAGGAAAACCATTCGACCCTGAAGACTTTAATGGAACTAAATCAAATACAATTTTCTTGATCTCCTTTTCGATAACCAGATTGATTAGAAGCTATTTATCATCATCATTGAGTCTTTCGTTTAATGGAAACAATTTACATTATAGTAGATAAAAATATTAACCACCTATGACATAACATAATAACCTAATGAGCTTAATATTTACAACATAATGACCAGGTAATATTTTTTAGAAAGAAAACGTCATGTAATACTATAATGTTTATCATTATTATCACTTGGAAGTTACTTGGTCATACATAAGTTATAGATTAACGAGAAAAGTTTTATTATCAATTTAACATAAATGAGTGATCAAAATGCCACTTTAACTTGTCGCATCACAATAAAAACATTGAGCATCATGTTTTTAAAAAACTGAACATCATGTTACGACATCAGTGTCCGGTTTTAAAATTTGATATGAAAAAGTAAAGAAAACAGTATGGGTGAAACCCCAAAAGCAGTAATTTGATCAGTGGTCCATAATTAACCACACTGACAAAAGTCCCAAAAACAGACTATAAAAAAAGTGTTTGCAGTGTTAGTCCAAGTTAACTTCAGACACTAAACAATGACTGTCTCTCTCTATCTAACACGTTTATCTCTCTAGACAGACAGATATCTAAGGCAAAATGTTAAGCCATGAACAGTAGAATCTGTGACTCAGACTGAATTTACATGTCAGTATCTCTGCTACTATCTGCAGTCACTGAATTCACTTGACCAAATTCACCATACGAAAATTGTAATCCAATCAATCTCGATCTATCTCTCTCTTGTATCAATTTATCATGAAAAAGTACGAGGGAAAAAGTGCTTTAATTAGAGAATCGAGAACTGCCACTTCGCATTAAATGCATAGAAACCTTCGCTTTCATTCTACTGTTTGTCTTTATCCTCTCCCTCTTCTCTTCCTCTCTCATCTTTTACACACTGCACGCAAATTTATTAATTTTTACCATCACTTGTTTACTAATCATATGAATATTGTCAAAACTTTGTGCACAAACCCATTAATATTTAAAATAATATTTGATTTATATCTCAACATTTTTAACGTTTTGTTATGAAAATAGTTATTAAATTGAATGAAATAGGGTATAAAATTTAGTGAATAAATTGATTTAAAAAATAGTTTCAAGACCAGATGAATTAAGAAATAAATTATGGTTTAGAGACTAAATAAGTGGTATCACTACAAGAAAAATAAATTTTTTCAGTGATTTCACGGCGGCGATTATTCCAATAGTTAAAAAAAATATGGTCAAATGTTTTGCGGCGGTTTTTAAAAACTACAACGATAGATAAACATACAACGACGGTTTTTGTAAACCGTCACAGAATGTTTGCAAAAAACAAAAATTGGCACTTTTTCCTGACTTTTAGAGGCAATTTTTACTCGCTTTTAGCGGCGGTTTAAAATCGCCGACAAAAGTACCTTAAATCTCTAACTCCCATTTCACGAATTTACTCTTTCTCTTTTACTTTTTCTCTCATTTTCTTAAGCGATTCGCAGATGAAACTCGGATCTTGTCACTTGCCACTTCCCCGTCGTAGATCTCTGGTCATCCTCACCATTTGTCGATGTCGGTGAGTCTCTATTTCTCTGTCTATCTCATTTTTGTTCTATATATATTATAGAACACAACACATGTTGTTGATGATTAAAGATAAAAAGAAATCATTTTGATTAATGTGAGAACAAATAATGAATCTCGTGTAGCAATTTTATGTTTCCACAGTACTAATTAAAAATAATTTTCCTATTTAAACAATTAGAAAAGTTCAAAATTTGTTATATTTTACTCATTCCACCTGATAATCTTGTTATGCTTCCTCTATTGATAATATCAATTTCCTAAAGGGTCATAACTATGATCAACTTCGTTCACATCAGGGCAGGGTGGTCCCATGATAAGTGTGAGCTTGTGATAATGTTTTAGCTATGTGCATAGATGAAGGTGAAAGTTTCCAGTTAATTTCTACAATACAATCAAATGATTCAAACGAAACCCCAAAAGATTTTGTCAATTCATAGGTTGAAAAAAAAATTTTGAATAGAAAACTTCATTCAACCTATTGAAACGATTACTTAAACCATCACCATTTAACCGTCGCAAATGATCATTTTTCTTATAGTGCTTAGACCAAATAACATATTGAACTAAAACATGGGTTGCTTAATTATACACATGAGGACTGAAACTGAATTATTTTATTAAACAACTTTTCAATTTTTAAATCAATTTTGTACACAACTTTTGAAAAACCTCAAATATAACACTTTTATGAGAAAAATTACTAATTTACCATTTTATTATTTAATTTAAATGTATAAGCATCTCTATTTTTTCTCTCTCTATACTTATATCCATTAAATATCCTGTCGTTAAAGCTGCATTGGAACTTATTTGCCTATGTTCTATACCTCAATTTGTGACTCTGATTTATTTGTGACTTTGATTTCATTGTATTGAACTATCTATTATAATGTGTTTAGATTGATTTTAATATAGATAAAAGCCGGATTGAAAAATCTCAATTTAGTCAAGATTACCTTAATGGAGTTGAAGAGTTCTTGATTTTGAATTTGAAAGAGTTTCTGTAGTGGGTAAAATTTTATGTACATGTAAACGTTGTGTGAATACACTGAGGATGAATATGGAAAGTGTGTATGGGCACTTGGTGTGTAATGGGTTTTGCATTGGTTATACAAGTTGGTTTTTCCATGGTGAATCTATATTATAAAATACAAATGGAGAAGAGCTTAATGAAAGAAATGTGAACCATATAACTGTGTATGAAGCTTGTGATGACAATATGCATGACTTGTTGTGTGATACATTCAAATTTATTGATAATGAGAAGGAATAGATGATTTGCAAACGATTCCATTAACTAATAATATGAATGAGCAACGAAATGATGCTCAACACGCAGAGGAGAATGACTTATATAACTTAGTTAGAGATAGTAATGAACATTTATATCCAGGATGCAAAAGTTTTTCAAAACTCTCACTTATTGTGCATCTTTACCATCTCAAGTGTCTTCATGGATTGAGTAATGAGGCACTATCGGGGTTACTTGAGTTATTGTGTAAAGTTGGATGGGAGTTGCCAAAAACATTTTATGAAGCTATAAAGATTATAAAAAAAAGTTGGGTCTTGGGTATGAAAAGATACATGCTTGTCTAAATGACTGCATATTATATTAGAAAGACAAAAAACAAGAACAATCATGTTCTATTTGTGGTACTTCAAGGTGGATAACCAAGGAGGGTGAGAGTATATCTCAATCTCAAGGAAAATGAAGAAGAAGCCAAAAGCTGCTAAAGTGATACGTTACTTTCCTTTAAAAGGAAGGTTACAGAGATTATACATGTCATCTGAAACTACTGACGATATAAAATGGTTTCATATAGAGCGTACTGAATATGGTGCTTTAAGACATCTTGCTGATTTCACTGCTTGGAAATCATTTGACTCTAGACATACTGAATTCTCATCCGAACCACGTAATGTCAGACTTGGTTTGGCTAATGATGGTTTCAACCTATTTGAAGCGATGAGTGTTAGCTATAACATGTGGCATGTTCTTTTGATTCCAATAATTTGCCTCATTGAATGTGCATGAAACAAATATCATTAATTCTCTCTACTCTTATCCATGGGCCTAAAATTCCTGGTAATAATATTGGCGTGTATTGATAGAAGAATTGAAAGAATTATGGGAAATAGGTGTCGATAAGTATGATGCATCAAGGAAGGAATTTTTTAAGATGTGTGCAGCATTGTTGTGGATGATTAGTGACTTTCCAGGAGTAGATAAAAAAAATTGTTTGGGTGGAATACACATTCATGTTTTACTTGCCCTCATTGTAATTATGAGACAAATTATCAACGCTTGAAATACAGTAAAAAATTTATTTCATGGGCCTATGAAAATTGAAAGAAAGTGCCTAAAATGTACAAGAACGCAGTATGAGATATTGTGAAGGTATAAATACTTATTTGTAATTGTCTCTTCCATTATGTATTTATTACCTATAACTTTCTAATTTTTCAGAGTGAATAGGAAGTTATCGGCGTCAACCGAAAGTTTGCATTGTCTTCAATTAATAAGAGTTGGAAGGATGACAAAAGTAAATTGAGAATAGTGAGTATGATAAAAATATCCGAGCGAAGAATGCCTAAGACATAAACCTGAGGAAGTTCCACGAGATCAGTGGAATGATATTGTCCACTTTTTGTTCTCTTTTGAAGAAATGATATTACAATATTTTCCTTTTGACATTGAATTTAGTTTATTACATAGAATAAATACTAATTTTGTTTCTCAAATAACAGGTTCATAGTGAAACAAATACTGCGGTATGAGCAAAACAAAGTATACATCATTCTTTAGGAAGGAAAAACTATGCTAAAAAATAAGATGAACTGGTACGTAAATCTTTTTTTATTATAAGTAATATTTTGTTTTTAGTATTGCAATCAAAATATAATTTGTTTTAAACATAATGATAGACGAAGGTGTTGGGGATAGAGCCCAATACGTTCGAACTGTTCATAGAAACGCATAAACGCAAAGATGGGAATTGGGTAGATCAAAAATCTACTTTTAGAGCTGTAAGAATTATTTTTAAGTCTATATTTGCCAAAATTTTTAAATTTTTTAAACTATATTTGTCACATATGCGATGAAATTGTTTATTTATATTGGAGGAGAAAATGCAAGAACTTCTGGCAACTCAAATGCAAGATGTGAGTAATATCACTCCTACATATGCATTTTTTGAAGTTATGGGTCCAGAGCATCCTGGACGAGTCCATGGGATGGGACTAGGTCCAACTCCCATCAGTGTATTTGGATTGCAGAGCAGCCGTCAGTTTTCTGAAGAGGTGTTCGTTCCATGTGCAGAAAATGAGAGAGTTAAGTTATAGGTCCATGAACTTCAAGATGGTCACGTTCAACTTCAATCCCAAGTGGCGTACCTTATGAAAATGATGCAGGCACAATTTTAATCATTCGTTCTCATTCCCCGACGGTGATCATATAAGATTTCTAAAGATTATATACTTTACGTAATTAAAAATTATGTTTATTCCAACACTAATACTAATTTTGTTTATTTTTTATGTGTTTGTAGGATTATGGATACCCTCCCTTAACTTAATGATCGCATAAAGTTCGATGAAAAATACTATATTTACTTAAGTTTGAACTTATATTACTTTTCTTTAGAATTTGTGAATGTTTCAATTGATGAATTCTGATTCTTTAAAATTTATGAATGTTTGAATTTGTAAATTTTTAAAATGTAAGAATTTGTGAATATTTGAATTGATGGATTTAGAATTTGAGAATATTTGAATATTTGAATATTTATCGACGGTTACAAACCGTCGGTAAAGAGAAAGAAAACCGCTGGCAAATACCTCCTTTGTCGGTAGTCCTCCGGCAATTGAAAAAACTACAGCCAACAACCTTTGCGGTGGTGGATAAAGTGGTGATTTAGGAACCGTTGCAAAGCTTTTTGGCGGCGGTTAAAATTAACACCATAGACGAAGAAAGCTACCACCATAATCCATTTTTCTGTAGTGTATAGTCTTCATTTTGAGATCAAAGTTTAGTAACTAATTATTATGTCATGTACACCGCAATAATTGATTACCAATTAACGATTAGGATGAACATATCATGAAGTATCATATTATTAGATAAATAAAATTTTATAATACAGAGAAGGGATAACTCTTTGATTAACCCGTGTAGAGAATTATAAGTGGATTATCTCGATATTGTTAAAATTTTAAAGACTAACTCAACTCAAAATTTAATTTGAGAGTTGATGGTTACTCTAAACTTATATTCTTAGCTTGATACTTCTTTTCAGGCGATGTGAGATTATTTCTTCAATACACCTCTGTCACGTGCATGTCGGTATTCTGCGTGGTCCTTGTCACGTGAAAGTGTAGTATGAGTCCAATTGTGCTTGAATTTTATCTAAAGAGACTTTGATATCATAATAAAATCTTAAAGTCTAACTCAATTCAAATGTTAACTTGAGAGTCGATGGTTGCTCTAAGTTTGTATTCTCAACTTAGGATTGTTTCCTCAATAATACAATTCTTCCCCAATACTATAGACCTTTAGATATGAGAAGTCGATCTTTTTATACCTGTTTTGTCAAGAGATCGTGCATATATATTAAGGAGGTATTTAGAAGAAGTGGTGAATCATACACACAACCATGAGATTTTAGAACGAGAGTTTTTACTATTTGTGTTAATCAAACTTGATATTTTTCAGTCTTAATTATTAAAAGACTAGTTATGCAAAACATATTCCGTAACATAAACAATATTTAATCAATTAAAACCTGATAAAAATTAGTGCGTCAACTTAGCACAATTATTCTAATTACAACCCTATTAAGTTCTTCAACTCTCAGAAAAAAAAGATAAAAAAAACTCAATCACTGCCAATTTACTGCAACACGAATATTTGCGATACCAATTACTTAATAAAACACTGACCCATGTCCTGCATTTTCATTATCTTCATCACCACCACCATCATCATCATCAAAATCAAAATCACCAGCATCAACCTGACACAACTCCAAGTCCACAGTATGAGGAGAATGGCCATTCCCAAAGGCTCGAACATGATCTTTTAAGCTTCTTTTGTGTTTAAAATCAGACCCACAAATGCAAAACCAAAGCTTTCCACAGTTTTTCTCATGGGTCCTCCAATCACCTCGAACTGCGAAAGGTTTCCCACATTTTCTGCATCCAAACGGTTTCGTTCCATGCTTCCTCTTGTAATGAGTCTGAAGTGTTCTGAAATCTTTCAATGGCTTTGACCTTGGATGCTTCATGTTGTTCTTACAACCTTCGGCACAGCAGTAGCAGGGGAGTCTTAGTATGGATGATGCTGCTTTTGTTCCTCTTAATGATTCGGGTCCTTTCCTGTATTGTGATCCATGTCCCCACATGTGCATCTGCACAATTAATTCCATCATTATTTATAATTTAATAATTAGTTCTAATTTGAGACAACATACTGTGATAGAATATGAGAGAGAAAATAATTTTTTTTCCTTTTTCCTCTCTCCTCCTCCATCTCTTTCTCTTTCCCTATATGAGTATCATAGAAGGACTCTCACAATTGTAAGCATTTTTAGAATCAAAGGGAAAATGCAGTTCTAGTCTTCTAGGTTTACTATGATTTTAATTTAAGTTTTTTATGTAACTCTAATTTTCTCAATCAATTCTCGTATAATTCAAAATGTTACAATCTCGTCCTTTTGTTGACATCAAATTTTAAACTTTTTATGGGTAATTAATATCTTAGACAGCTAAAGAACACATGAATATTAAATACAAATGTCTAGGTTGTCAAAAACACAAGTTGTTTGAAAGATTGAGACTAGCTTTATAAAAGAATTTGATTACAACGTTGCAAATTATTTAAGAATTTCATTAGAAATTTATATTTATATGAACGAAATTGAGAATCACAGCACGCTTAGAGAACCAAAAATGCAGTTTACCCTAATATTAACTGAACTCCCTTTAAAACCGAAAATTTTCACTTATTATTGTTTACACATTGTTTTTTTTTCCAAAAAAAATCACTTTTGACTAGAACGAACTCTAAAATAAACACACTTTTAACTGTATAAATATTCACAATTTGAATCTAATGCTCTAAAAAGTTATCTCGTGTTCCTTTAATTTCAAAATAATGTTTTTTTTTTCATTTGTAACGAAACACAGAATATAAGAAATAAGTATCATTAATATTTCAGTTAATCTTTAAAAAAAAAATATGCCAAACAGTTTGAAACATTTCATGTAACCTGCATGTTGTTGTATCTATTGAAGGTTTTGTTGCAGACAGCGCAAGAAAACTGTGTTGGGCCGACAAGGATTTGAGATGGAGAAGGAATCCAGTACTGGCCTTCGAGCGGACGTGCTGCCGCTTCGGCCACCACCACTTGATTGTTGGTAGAGGTGCTTCCAGACTCAGAGGATGGTGGGCCAATGTGAAGAGCCACCGTGACACCGTCGTCAATATTTGGGTTTTGGTTTGGGGAGAAATGGTTATGGCTGATGACGTGCCGCTCTTTGGAAATGGATTGGCCTGGTGGGCATAAAGATAGGAAAATGGAGTCTTCTTCTTCTCCATCTGGTTCTAAACTCACACTTTGTTCACTAGAAGATATGTAATTGGAAGAAGTTTGCATGCTGATGAGAGAGAGACGGATTTTGGGTTTTGGTCTAAATGGTGATGAGATTGGCAATAAATAAAACAAGTGCTATGGGGATGTTTTGTAAGTAGAGATCTATTCAAAATAAGAAATTTGTCTTTCTATTATATATATCCTTCTACAAATACTTTTAAAATTTCATAAGAGAGGAAGATAACAGAAAGAGAATTGGGGATCAATCTCCAATGCCGTAACCTTTTTTTCCTGACATTGATGTTGGGATTAATCTTGGTCGTAAGATTTGACCAAGTTAATCTCAGCCGTTAGATTCCTTTAAGTGACACTCTCTCCTTCACCGGGTGAACATGTAATCCACCTAAAAAATTAGGGTTTTTGCCACTCCCTTCTCTTCTTTCCATGTTCATTCGAACCCTTCCAAACGCAATCTATGAGACACTCGAAACCATACCTCCTCTCCTCTTTTTGAAAACCCAAAATCAAATATCAACACCCGAAACCGGTTTAAGGTAAGTCCTCCTCTTTCAGCTCCCTCCTTTTCCCCCTCCACGCATTTCCCTCGAGGGTTTGCTTCGGTTTCAATGTGGCTAGGGGGTTCAGCTGTTGATGATGGTGGGTTTCTAAGGTTTTGCTCACAGACAGTTCCAACATTGGTGTCTTCGTTCTAGATATTAATTACAGCTTGAAGAAGGGGTTTCAGACAAGACCTTATGTTCCCGACGATGTGGGTTTCCGCTAGGTTCGATACCTAATTTATTTCAGTTCTAAGGTGAAATCTTAATTGTTTTCATTTTCTTGAGATTGAGAGCTCTGTTTTGTGTTTTGTATTTTTTTCCTGAAATATGTGTTTTGCCTGGTGTAACAGAGAAGCCATTTATAATTTGATGGGTTTAAGGTTGAGGCTCGCCCTCGGGTGTTTGGAGACATTGTCTTCGGGTCGACGGGACTTCGTCCTTGGGTGCTTAAGGACCTCGTTCCCAGGGTCTAGGGACCTCGTCCTTGGGTACTTAGGTACATCATCCTATGGTACTTGGATACCTTATCTTCAGGTTCAATGGGGATCTCATCATTGGGTACTTAAGGACCTCGTCCTCCTGTTCAGAGGGACCTAGTGTTCGGGTGCTTGGGGACCTTGACCATGGGTACTTGGGGATCTTATCCTCAGGTTCAATGAGACCTAGTCCTCGGATACTTGGGGACCTCGTCCTCCAATGCAAATGGACCTTGTCCTCGAGTCCAAGGGGACCTCATTCTCGGGTACTTGGGTACATCATCTTATGGTACTTGTGTACCTCATCCTCGGGTGCAAGGGGACCTCATCCTTGGGTACCTCATCCTCAGGTGCAAAGGGACGTTGTCCTCGGGTCCAATGGGACCTCATCCTCATGTATTGGGGTACCTCGTCATAGGGTACTTGGGTACCTCATCCTTGGGTGCAAGGGGGCCTCATCCTCGGGTACTGGGGTACCTCATCATAGGGTACTTAGGTACCTCATCCGTGGGTGTAAGGGGCCTCATCCTTGGGTACTTAAGTACCTCGTACTCGGGTATTTGAGTACCTTGTACATGGATACTTGGATACCTCATTCTTAGGTACTTAGGTACCTCGTACTAGGGTACTTGGGTACCTTGTCCTGGGGTACTGGTACTTGGATACCCCATCCTTAGGTACTTGGGTATCTTGTCCTGGATACTTGGATATCTCATTATTGGGTACTTGGATATCTTGTCCTGACGTACTTGGGTACCTCATGCTTCCTGACTTAGGTACCTCGTCCTAGGGTACTTGGATACTTTATCCTTGAGTACTTGGGTACCTCATCCTAAGATAGACTTTTATGAATGCATGAAAAATGGGTATAACAGTCATTCTCCAGCTTCCAAGTATGAATTTTGCTAGAGACTTGATGACTTTATTCCCTTCTTTTTTAGCAAGAGATTTCCTGAGGGTTCTCTATTTGTAATGATGAGTGTGAGACATAGTTGGAGCTCGAGTTTGAAGCTGAATATATAGCCATTTTTACTTGAACTTTGTGTAACATTGTGTTGAAGAGCACAAATTAAATAGGGTTGTTGTTGGGTTGCAGCCAAGCTCCATACTTTAACTTCACTTCGACGAGGTTTCGAAGAGCCCAAAGTAAGTAGGGTTGCTAGGTTGCAGCCGAGGCGAGCCACTAAGGTGTGGCTTTTATTAATTTTCGTGAGGTTCGACTGAGTTTCATACTTTGAGATCACGTCGACTGGGTGTCGAAGAGCTCAAAGTAAGTAGGGATGGTAGGTTGTAGCTGAGGCGAGCCATTAAGGTGCGAGTTTCATTAGTTACCATGAGGTTCGGATGAGTTTCATACTTTGAGTTCACTTCGACTAAGTGTCGAAGAGCCTGAAGTAAGTAGGGCTACTAGGTTGCAGCCGAAGTGAGTCGTTAGGGTGCAAATTCCATTAATTTCCTTGGGGTTCGGCCAAGTTGCATAATTTGAGCTCACTTCGACTGGGAATCAAAGAGCCCAAATTAAGTAGGGTTGCTAGGTTACAGCCGAGGCGAGCCATTTGGGTGTAACTTTTGTTAATTACCATGGAGCTCGGCTGAGTTTCATACTTTGAGTTCACTTCAACTGGGTGTCAAAAAGCCAAAAGTAAGTAGGGCTGCTAGGTTACAGTTGAGACTAGTCACTAAGGCGACTTCCACTGATTGTCATGGGGTTCAACTGAGTTTCATACTTTGATTTCACCTCAAATTATAATTAGCGGGTCACCTTAGTGACTTTATAGAGGATGGACCTGAAGTCACTTCAGATGGCTTATATGAGAGTGAAATTGGGGTCATTTTTAGATGTGAGTCTGAGTTCACTTCATATGACTTATTTGAGGGTGAGATTTAGGTTATCTCAAATGACTTAGGAGAAAGTTGAGCTTGGGATCACCTCAGATAGCTTTAGCAAGGTTGAGCTTGGAGTCACCTCAAGTAACTTAGGTAAGGGTGAGTTTAGGGTCATCATAAATGACTTAGGTGAGGGTGAGCCCGTGGTCTTCTCAAATGACTTAGCTAAGTTGGGGTTATCTCTAATGACTTCATCAAGATTAAGTTTAGGGTCACCTCAAATGACCTAGGTGAGGGTGAGTTTAGGCTCACATCACATGACTTCAAAAAGGATGAGCTCGCTTCACATTGATGACTTTGGTGTAGTTGATCTTCTGTCACTTAAGGAGGCTTAGGTGAAGGTGAGCTTATGTTCATAAGCGAGGATGGGCCTCAAGTCACCTAAGACAACTAGGTGGGGGTGAGCTTAAGGTCACCAGCGAGGATAGGCCTCGAGTCACCTAAGTTGGCTTAGTTGAGGGTGATTTTGGGGTCACCGAAAAGGATAGACCTCGGGTCACATAAGGTGGCTTATGTGAGGCTGATCTTGGGGTACTATGAGGATGAGCTTGCAGCCACTAGCTAGGATGAGCCTCGGGTCACCTAAGATGGCTTAGGTGGGGTGAGCTTAAGGTCACTATCAATGATGGGCCTCGAATCACCTAATATGGCTTAGGTGAGGGTGATCTTAAGGTCACCAGCGAGGATGAGCCTTGGGTCACCTAAGATGGCTTAGGTGAGGATGATTTTGGGGTCACTGACAAGGATAATCCTTGGGTCACCTAAGGTGACTCAGGGTGAGGCTAAGCTTGGGGTCACCAACGAGGATGAGCCTCGGGTCACCTAAGGTGGCTTAGGTGATGGTGAGCTTGGGGTCACCAACGAGGATGAGCCTTGGATCAACTAAGATGGCTTAGGTGAGGCTGGGCTTGGAGTCTCCTTTGATAACAGGCAATGTTGTCTTTCTCATAATGATTTGGTAGACTGTTCTCACATTTTATTCTTCTCATATTATTTTTGCCTTAAGTTCATTTGAAAGATATTGTTTTTGTGGTGGTCACTCTATTAGTTACCCCTTAGTTTGATGCGAATAATTTTTTGGCGAGTCAAACTAAATATAAGATATGTCACCAAAAAAATACTTGATGAGGTCTTTGGAGAATGTGTTCAGGCAGCTCGGTGACTTCTGCAAATGAGCTTGCGGTTGCCTCATATGACGTCAAAATATGAGTCTAGGGCCACCTCAGATGACTTTGGCAATGATGGGAATAAGTTACTCCATTTCACTTAAGCGAGATTGGGCCTAGGGATCCTCTCATATGACCAATGCAGAATTAATCCTAGGGTTATCCCTATTACTTAGGCAAGATTTAGCTCGAGGGTCATACATGTGACTTATGAGGCTTTAGAAGACAGTAATGTAAATATTTCATTTCAAGTGAGCTCTGGGATTGGGATGAGCTATGATATTCTTCTGGTGACCACATGCCTTTCAAAGCAAGTAGTCCTTTCAAGTGGGTATATCACAAAGCTTAGTCGTGTCCTCACAGACGGTGCCAATTGTTGATGGTCAAATCTCAGAGGCGAGACTACGTTAGCAATGTCTTCACTTCACTCTCAAAACCTACAATGATGGAAGGTAAAGTAGGAGACCAAGATGAGGGGGTGATCTCATTTTCACCCCTCTGAAGCTTAAGTTAGTAAGGAGGTAGAGGAGAGCAAAGTAGAGACTAAGTTGTGAGTTGTTTACGTTTTTTTTCCTACCTCAATGAATGCCATTACCTCTCTTTATATGTGTTATTTTGGACAGCTAGGATAGTTGTGGCAAGGAAGGCTCAGGTACGGACTATAGTCCACCCTCCAATGAGGTGTTATCTTTGAGTAATCTCCGACCTTTGGCCTTTCCTATACAATTGACAGGGACAAGTGATGACATGTGGTATCAGGACAATCTATCCCCATCCATGCCAAGGAACTATCTCGGCCCTCATTGGACCGCTCATATTAAATGCTCTTGTGACACCCTGAGATGGTCAGCTGATTGACTCTTTGTTTCATGAGCTTCGTATGTTCACCATTAACCTAGCTCCAGATTGGTGGAGGCCCATTTAATGTGATTGATGACACTGTTTCCTCGAGTTGGTTCATGTCTCGGTTTAGGAGCTGAGTATAAGGGAGGCAAGAACTTTCCCGCCTAAGGATTTTCCTTTTATCTAAGTGTATATTTTTCATTCTTGGACTTAGATAAAATATCAAGTTCGATAACCCTCAATCTCGGTTCATTGAGGGCAGCCCTCTAATAAATGGACTTTAGCACTGGGATATAGCTCGTATTTGATGAGTTTAAGGCTGAGGCTTGCCGTCGGGTGCCTGGAAACCTTGTCCTCGGGTCGAGGGGGACTTCATCCTTAGGTGCTTGAGGACCTCGTCTCTGGGTCTAGGAGACTTTGTCCTCGGGTACTTTGGTGCCTCATTCTAGGGTACTTGGGTACCTCATCTTTAGGTCCAATGGGGACCTCGTCATCGGGTTCAGGGTCACCTAGTCCTCGGGTTTAAGGAGACCTCATCCTCAGTACTTGGGTTCCTCGTCCTAGAGTAACTCATCCTAGGTTACTTGGGTACCTCATCCTTGAATACTTGAATACCTTATCCTGAGGTACTTGAGTACCTCGTCCTAGGGTACTTAGGTACCTTATCCTTGAGTATTGGGTAACTCGTCATGAGATGGTTTTTTATGAATGTCCAAAAAATGGGTATATAACAAAGAGTGCATAGACTAAATCTGCTAAAATAATTGTGCAGGGATATAATGATAAAATAACCAAAGTGCAAGTGTCATTTAACCAAGAGAAAATTGGTCATGTTACGATTTCAAAGTGCAAGTGTCATCCAACCGTTCATTTTTTTCTTGAACAATGTTTTAAGTATTTCTTGGAGAAAAATGACAGGTTTTGGGAGTATAGATTGAGGAAAAAATTGTCTTGAAATATAAATAGAATGGCACGCTAACAGACACTAAAAACACACTTTCATTATCATCTCTCTATCACTCCTCTTAGCTTGCAAAGCATTGCTTTTTGAGCTCTCCCTTCTGATTTTGGGTATGCTCTTTATTTACTTCTCTCTCCAAAACCGAGAGAGAAAGAGGAAGGAGAGAAAAATACATATTTTTTTATCAGTAAGTAAAGATGGAGAAGGGAAAGAGGCAGTAGAGGGGCGTGGGTCAGCCTTTCTCACTGTTTTATTAATAATAAAAGAGGACAGTGACATTGGCAGTGTGTGTTTGATGGATATTTTTGCTTAATTTTTTTTGTTGCAGAAAGAGAGACTCCGTCTTTCTCAACATAAGCAGTGGTTCAGTCTGACGCTGCACTCTTTTAGTCAGTTACGTTGAATCAACAAATTATTAGGCTCCCTTTCCCCTTATAATGTAAACATTACAATACGCTTCTGTGAGAAATAAATAACAATATTCATATATAATAACAAATAAATGATTGGTGACAATATATTTTTTTTATTTTGTAATGTAGGTACAAAAAAAAACTGAAGGATGGCCAAAATTGTTAACATTTTTGCATTGGTGATTATTATTATAATTTAAGAAAATTAACCTATGATCAATCACCATATGTAGATTAAGAGGTTATTTTGATTATTGTAGGGATATATTTGGATAAAATTGTCCAAAAAATGTATATTCCCTTCATTCTTCTTAGCAATTAATCATAATCTTATATAAAGGATATTGTAATTAATTATGAAATATTTGGACAACAAGGTCCCAAGAAGTTTATCACTTGATCGTATCTTTTAATATAGTATTATTGAATAGCAACTAATTATAATCAATTAAAAATTAATTATATATTATATAAGGGTAAGAGTAAAATTATAATTATTTATAAACAATATTTGGATATGAAGGTCCAAAAAAAATTCCTCGCTTGATTGTGCATTTTAGTAAAGAATTGATTTTTTATTTATTGACTTTTTTAAATAATTAATATGTTAGGTTGTGTTAAAAATATAATGCTATGAAAGCATGATACATCTACTATCTACTGATTCTTATTATTCATAAAATTATGAAAAAAAAAAGTTAAAGAACCAGGATCCATTAAATTTATAAGTTGGTGGCATTAAAGATCACACCAGCAACACATCAAGCTTGACTACTCTGCTCTGTTTTCTATGCTGGCAGATCTGGAAGAGTAGGAATATCGGTTTCTTTCAACATGTCTTTACTATCTTTTGGTGGTGGCTTCCAGAGCCCTTAATGATGCAAATTGCTTTGAGTTATGTTCTATATGAGATGCAAGACTCTTTCATTTTATCAGACAGATCCTTGAATCACGATCTTCCCAAGTTCTGGTCTTCTCCATAGAAGGGTATCGTGAAATTCAATTGTCACGCCTCCTTCAATTACATTATAATCTAAATATTATTAAAAAAGTGTCAACAAATAAAAACATCAATTCTATACTAAAAGACATAATCAAGTGAAAAACTTTTTTGACCTTCATATCCAAATATTTTTATAATTAATTATAATTTTACCCAAACCCTTATAATATATATATATATATATAATTAATTAAGTTTTAATAGACTACATATAGTTGCTAATCAACAATGCTATGTTAAAAGACACGATCGAGTAGCAAACTTTTTTGGACCTTGTTGTCCAAATATTTTATAATTAATTACAATATCCCTTATATAAGATTATGATTAATTACTAATTAGAATGAAGGGATATACATTTTATTAACAATTTTATCCAACTATATCCCGACAATACTCAAAATAACCTCTTAATCTACATATGGTGATTGATCATAGGTCAATTTTTCTTAAATTATAATAATAATCACCAATACAAAAATGTTAACAATTTTGGCCAGTCTTCAATTTTTTTTGTTCCTACATTACAGAATAAAAAATTTATCTACATTGATCACCAATCATTTATTTTTTAGTATATATGATTAATCTTAAAAGTTATTTTAGAACTTCTATATAATACAAGCAATTCATGTTGATGCGAAAAATATGCAAATATTGACTGTCGAGAGGTCTGCCACGCGTCGCTTGGTGATTCATCTAGAGGTCTGCAAAAATCAAGAACGATTGTGAAAGTAGTAGGCAGGACACCGGGGTGGCGCCCCACCTAATGTACTCTGACGATCAAGTCAATAGAGTGTTTAAAATAATATTAGTAATATGAAGAATTGCTTACTGTTTAATGAGGATTATCATATATTTATAATGATTTTCTGTATTAGTCAAACATCCAGGTTCAATGTATCTTCTTCCTTATTTTGATAAAGAATGAAGATATTCATGGAGAATATTCTCTAGTTAGGATATTTTAGTTATCATCTTATCCTCTTTTATAACCATTGAGATTGCCTGATAGATTTAATTTGTGCCTATCGTTTATCTGTATGATTGATTATTATATCTTATTGTGACATGAAAATGATATCGGTCATCTCGAGTTGTCACGATCCTAGGAATGATATTACATTGTCATTCGTGTGACCTCGGTAGTGTAAGTATAGATGAGGTCGTGTCCATCGATCTAGTCGTTGAGGGTGCCTCGGTCATCGTGGTGACTTCGGTCACAGAGGAGTCCTCAGTTTGGACTTAATGTTGGCCCTACCAGAGAAATATGAATATTGGGCATTGTTCGTCAATATTATTGAGTGACGTTTAACCCCTATATTTTTTCTCCCCTACAATTCACATGATGAATATTAATGATAAGTCTTTTTAAATTTAGAATCTTCTAATAATTTTTTTGTCATTTTCAGCCGTTCATGATTCAACAAGAGAAATTTGACTTTATGCAATTTAGTATGAAAAATGTTATTGCATATATATTTTGTAGACACTATCTTCTTTGAGCTTTTTTTTGTTCCTATGTCACATAATGATTTTTTTTTAAAATTTATCACCAATAGTTTATTTGTTATTATGATAACTCGTAAAAGTTTTTTCAGAAGAAGTATTAAGCAATTCACATGATGGATATTAATACTAATTTTTTAAAAATATAGAATTCTGCTAATAATTATTTTTCTTAATTTTACCCGCCGTCCATGATTCAACGAGAGAAATGAGATCTTTATGCAATTGAGTATGGAAAAATTATCACATTTATATTTTTAATTAATATGTATATATTTGTGTGTGTATATAGACACACACTATATGACACTCTTTCAAATTAATGACTTGATTCACATATTTTTCTTAACTTTCGTCAATATACTTTCGTTTTTAATTAGTAGTAAAATGTTTAAAATATTCAAAGAAATGTAATAATAAATCAATTTTACACATTATATCTATACAATTCAATTCAGTCAAATTTAAGATTAACTATGATTTTTTTATCACGTGCAATATACTTGCGATGAATCTACTATATAAAAGGCATAATCAGAGTGAATCTTTTATTGAATACATTTATTCATTATATTACAAACCCAATAATAGCCTTCACTTGTACACATGGTTGTTGTTTCTTGGTTGATGTTTTGCATTTGATAACTCATATTGTCTATATCTTACATTTAACAAATAAAATTCTTCAGAAACGAAAGAACAAAAAATCTATAAAACAGTGTTGCTTGCTAACATTCTCTCTGCAACTATCCATTTTTAAAATTCAAATTACGTGGTGGACGTTGAATAAGATAATAGTGTGAATATATCAACTTCTTTCAGTTCTATTAATCTTTTTTTACAATTCATTAAGGTCCACAACAGTCGAGACCGTCCGTACGTCACGACAAAGAAATTGAAAGGTATTCATCTCCAATGACAAAGAGAACAAATATTTTTTCAGGATATCTAATATTTCTAGCAAAAAATCAGACTCCAAACTAACCTGAATAAATAGTGAACGACAACCATCTTTTTGTCATCTTTAGTAGGCTTATGTGTCCCCGATGGCAGTAGCCACAAGAAACATGGTGCTCATCAAGCGAATGTACCTACCTATTCATTGATGTCGACCATAAAGTCGTAGTATCTCCCCCAATCTGGTTTTAGATGATTTTAGGGATGACATAACTGTGACTGACCATCATGCGTTAATGAGCAGCTAATGCTATAGTAAAATGTGGGTTTACTTTTTTTTGTTATTTGTGTTTAGTTTAGTTTATTTAATTAATAATTTTGATAGGTTAAATGTATGTTTAGATTATGTGATTGTGGTAGATAATGCAATACGGTAGTAATTTTGATCGAGTTAAAAGCGGGTTTAGATGATCTGGTTGCTGTTAATAATTTTGATTGTGGTTTAAATGTTTTTTTTTCTATTATAGTGATTTTTCACTTTTAATAAAATAATTTTTAGTTGAATATTGTTATTTATTTTAATTTAGATCACTGATCTTTTCGATTAATATTTGTATTTAAAGAACAAGCGTATGCTTTTTATTGGCAAACTTGTGGATTATTATAAAATGATGCCCAAATATCGATAGAGGTGTAATTAAACGTAAGAAATTGCTATGATGACTTTCACGATAAAAACACAACAGTTATTTCAAATTGTTAGAACTTAAAAAAAACATGACCGACACCTACAAGTGCGATCATTTACACAATCTCTGTTACATCTGATTTTTATAACAAAGAATGTCAAACTCAACTAAGCATACATATATATTTTTTACTTTATTTTATGAAATTTAAAGCAATCATGATTATCACTACTACTAAATGAGGCTTAGCGGAAAAAATATTTTTTAATATAAATTGTCCTTACTATTATATGAAATTTCAAATTGATAAATTTTTGTATATTCTTTATTAAAATTACATTTATCATGTCAATTATTAATAATATAGTAGTTGTGAAAAATTAAGAGACATGTAAAACAGTCCAGTTTTATATGTTTGCTCGCCCACCCTTGTCCCCCCCCACCCCACACACCTCACCCCTCTTTATTTGCATTGTGCTTGTAAGGTTGCTTTATAAAGCCTTTTACTAATCTGAATGACCTATATGCTACAATTTTATTTTATGGTTTATCTAGTTTATTTGACAGAGCTTTCTCCAACTTAAAAGGATGTCACATGTTACCCATGATTGCTTCAAAAGCTACTCTGGATCTTAACGCAGTATCTAATGGTTGATGCTTTGGATCTAGACAATTCTGAATGAAGCACCCTCGATTAGTGCATGTCTAGTTTGAGCTAGGTTTTGAACCTTTTTGTGTTGACTGTTTCTTGTAGTTAAGCCTATTCTATAAAGACCTTAATGCTTTATTTCAAAATCAGGTTTTGATGTATGTCTTAATCATCTGCTAGCACTAGTTTGAATTGATCCTAGAGCTTGATTCATCCTGGTTTTGCTTCTATCTTTTTGGCGTTGACTCTTCTGAGTTGACCATTAACTTTTTCATCTTGAGTTGTGATGACTCTTTAATTTAGGATAAGCTTACTTCTTTACATGTAGATTCCTTGCTCTCCCTGGGATATATCCATTGTATTTGTGTAGGTATCTTTTGGTTTATAATACTTTTAGTTTAACCCAAAAAGAGATAAATTATTTTAAATAGTTCAAATTTTATTAAACAATTGGATAAGTGAATAATTTGATATTAAAATTACATTTCAAATCCTTTTCTTTTTATCCTTTTTAAGTTTATAGTATATATAAATGGGACTAAAAGGGAAAAATATTTTTTGACACATGCCCTCACTATTATATAGAATTATGAATTGTTACATCTCCTGATATCGTCTCTACCTAAATCATATGTATTATTCCAATTATTAAAAATATATGAGTTGTAAAAAATTCAGAGATAAATTAGTTTAAATATATCAAATTACATCAAAAAATTATATAAGTGCATAATTTAGTATTGAAATTAATAGTTCAAATATTTTTTTTACCTTTTTGAGGGAATAAAATCTATCAACAAAATAACAACAAGAAAACTAATTAACAAGAATCAATATAAGCACAAAATCAAAATACAAGGAAAAATCACATCAAACCAAATACGGCAAGGAACCGAAGCAGATGTCAGTTTCACAAAATGATCAACAACCAAATTATAGTATCTAGGAACATGTAAAACTGATATATTAATTAAAAAAGTTATTAACTTTTTATAGCAACACAAAATCTTTAATAAAAAGCATCATCAACCTTTAATTGATTAAATTCTTAGTATTTGACATAACAAGTCAGAAGGTGATCAAACACTTTTATATGTAGTCCAATTCATATTTTTGTACATATTATTTATTGTTTGTCAACATGTGCAATGCACGTACAGTTGACTAGTCATATAAAATGTCTCTAATAATCAGGTGCTATGTTAAAATTTACTAATAGGTCATCTATCCTTTTAAGTTTAAGTATACAACTACCTAACACATGCAACACACATGAGAAATAACATCTAGTAAAAATAGGTCAACAGAACTTAAAAGCATGCATGTTACAAACATCACCACAAATACAAGACGATAAATAATCTCGAGCATTCCACAACCTTGTAGGAGTAGCTACACTTGAGGCACTAGATGCCAAATAATCTGTAATAAGGTTACTCTCCTGGTAAATATGTGTGGCAACAAAGTTCATTTGAGCAAGAAAACTTAAACATCAATCTCAACTAGAACGTCAACACTAATGGATCTAGAGATCTAGATAGAATAATGACCACCACATTAATAGAATTATTCTCCAACCATAATTGTCTCCATCTAAAGGTCTAAGCATAAATAATCATATTGACAACACCAACCAACTAAAAGCAAAACATACGTCATGATGGATAGCAAAATAAGCTAGAGCTTCCAAGATACGCCGCCTCTAAAAAGACGACCCTATACATAAACTTATTTGAGTGTCAAAAACTAATCTATCATGTCAATAAAGAGTCTGTCTCGCAAACTGAACACAAATTATTTTATGATAAGAAGAAACAGAAAGTGAATTATTCTGACACATGCCCTCACTATTATATAGAATTCTGAATTGATACATCTCCTGATATCGTCTCTACCTAAATCATACGTATTATTTCAATTATTAAAAATATATGAGTTGTAAAAAATTCAGAGATAAATTAGTTTAAATAGATCGAATTACATCAAAAAATTATATAAGTGCATAATTTCGTATTTAAATTAATAGTTGAAATATTTTTTTTTACCTTTTTGAGGAAATAAAATCTATCAACAAAATAATAACAAGAAAACCAATTAACAAGAGTCAATATAAGCACCAAATCAAAATACTAGGCGAAATCGCATCAAACCAAATACGGCAAGGAACCGAAGCATAAGTCAGTTTCACAATACGATCAACAACCAAATTATAGTATCTAGAAACATGTAAAACTGAAATATTAATTAAAAAAAGTTATTAACTTTTTATAGCAACACAAAATCTTTAACAAAAAGCATCATCAACCTTTAATTGATTAAATTCTTAGTATTTGACATAACAAGTCAGAAGGTGATCAAACACTTTTATATGTAGTCCAATTCATATTTTTGTACATATTATTTATTGTTTGTCAACATGTGCAATGCACGTACAGTTGACTAGTCATATAAAATGTCTCTAATAATCAGGTGCTATGTTAAAATTTACTAATAGGTCATCTATCCTTTTAAGTTTAAGTATACAACTACCTAACACATGCAACGCACGTGAGAAATAACATCTAGTAAAAATAGGTCAACAGAACTTAAAAGCATGCATGTTACAAACATCACCACAAATACAAGAAGATAAATAATCTCGAGCATTCCACAACCTTGTAGGAGTAGCTACACTGGAGGCACTGGATGCCAAATAATCTGTAATCGGTTACTCTCCTGATAAATATGTGTGACAACTAAGTTCATTCGAGCAAGAAAACTTAAACATCAATCTCAACCAGAACGTCAACACTAATAGATCTAGAGATCTAGAACGAAGAATGACCACCACACTAATAAAATTATTCTCCAACCATAATTGTCTCCATCTAAAGGTCTAAGCGTAAACAATCATATTCACAATACCAACCAAATAAAAGCAAAACATACGTCAAGATGGATAGTAAAATAAGCTAGAACTTCCAAGATACGCCGTCTCTAAAAAGACGATCCTATACATATACTTATTTGAGTGTCAAAAACTAATCTATCATGTCAATAAAGTGTTTGTCTCGTAAACTGAACACAAATTATTCTATGATAAGAAGAAACAGAAAGTGAATTAGACTGACTAACTCAGTTATCACTTACTTTGGAAAAAATTGTTCTGTTTTTTGAACAGTCATCCATAGCTCTCTAATTAGGTTCAGTTTTCACTAGTCTTATTCTTATTTTTTTATTATTATTTAGAAAACTATTACTATGTGTTATAGATTCTTTGTTTTTCTAGTATCAACTCTATTTGTTCTATTTTCTCTTATGATGAGAAAAAACAAGAGAAAACTAAACGCTATTTAATTAAATCTTTCACATATTAGATTAATATACATGCGGTGCATAAGCCAACTATAATTGTACATAGACACATAGACACGTATAATTGTACGTAGGCACGTAGATGCTCAATTTAAGGGCCAACTTAAACAGGAAATTTTTTTTATTAAAAAAATTTATTTGGAAATAATAATTTGAGAAAATTATACTTTAACTTCTCAAACTATCATTAATAAACACTTAAAATTTTAAACTTTAAAACATTACAGTTTAAATCTTGAACTATCTGAAATTTAAAATTTTAACCTATATGTAACTATATCTACTACAAATTAGTTTTTTAATATAACAATATAATTTTTTCTATCTGAGACGATATCACTCTTGATTAAGTTATCTATAATAGATAAAATGATGTCATTTTTTCAGATAGAGAAAAATGACATAATTTTATTAAAAAATAACCGTGTAATAAACGAAATTATATATTAGAATTAAAAATGGTGAGTTTGAGATAATTTAAGAGTTAAATTAGAACATTTTAAAATTTAATATTTAAAGTGTCTAATCGAGAAAATATGTAATTTTTCCTAATAATTTTGATCTTCACCTTCCTCGTTCATGCGCCCTAGCTCTCGTCTCAAACGATGCACATCTCAGGCGCATGAAGTCTCGCCTGGCGGTTTAGGCCACGAAGCTTGCCTTTATGGTTATGAAACTCTCCGTCTATGGCCGTGAAGCTATCCGTCCACATCGCGAAGCTCGTTGGGTCGCAAATCTCCTAATCGGCCGGGAAGATGAAAGCCTTGACAAAAAAACAATCAGGTAGTGGCGTTAAAATCGGAGTAGTTGGGGAAGGGGTTATTACTGTGAGTGGTGTTTTTTTACGACTTTTAGAACCTGTGTCATTTTTTATTTTTTTAATCTTAAATATGACTATTCTTGATGAAATCCCAAACTTTATCTCTCTTTCACACACTTTTATTTATTTATATAAAAAACTAATACAAATATTACACACATCTATTTATTTATGTAAAACTAACACAAATATTTTGGTTGTCTATGGGTATTGGTATATATGAACTACTTGATAACATTGAATCGCAAATTAAACTTGTGATTGAAATGCAATTTATCATTCAAAACCGCGAAAAAGATCCATTTATTGAACTACGATATAGTAAAAATAAACTGTTGAAAAACAAAGGTCAAGTAGGTTGTATCTGACATCAAGAGTAATATATATAAGAACATTAAATGGTTTGAAAACGAAAATGAACAGATTCCGCCTCAGTGAAAATATATAACAGACAAATTTAGTTCAAAAAGCATTACAAATGATGAACAAACTGTGACTATGTGGTCACTATAATGTAGGGATGTAATTTTACTCAGACTGAAAGGGGATGGAAAATCTAATAAAGAATAGTAAAGCATAATTAAAGCCTTGGAGTTCTAATCTAAGAGGAAATTCCAAACACCAATTAGAGTCTCTAAAAGCCATATTGCTCTTATTATCTCAGGATAATGAGGATAGAGATGCTAAGAAGGTGATTAAGAATTTAATTGGAAATATTTGGAGTAAAAAGGAAGTATTATGGAGACAAAGAGCTAAGACTCACTGGCTCAATGTGGAGATAGGAGATCTAGCTTCTTTCACAAATCTGTCTTGCATAAGAGGAAAATTAACAACATCAGCTGGTTGAAAGACTAATGGAGTGTGGCAGGGAGAGCATGATAAAGTTGTTCAGGTTATTGGTGAGTTTTTCACCAACTGTTTCACTGTTGAACCTGCATTTGATATACAGTGGTTCTGGATAATGTTTCACCCTCAGTTTTTAAGGAAGCTAATAATAGCTGAGGTAACTTTGGAGGAAAATAAGCAGCTGCTTTCGATCTTGGATCGGATAAAGTTCCTGCTCCATATAGGATTCCTGGCTCCATTTATAAAAAACGTTGGGAGCAATTGGGTGGGTGTGTATATCTTTAAGGCAGCTAAGGATTTCTTTGGTAGCCACTATTTACCTTATTCTATTAATGAAACACTTATCACTTTAATTCCTAAGGTGAAACAACCTGTAACTTCTCTTACAAAATCATTGTAAAGGTTTTGGCTAAGAGACTGAAATCTATATTAGATAGCTGCATATCTGAGTCTCATGGAGCTTTTGTTAGTAATAAGACATAACAAAAAAAATGTACTGGTAGCTCAAGAGGTGTTTTATCACCTTAAGAAAAAGAAAAAATGGAGCAAAGAAGTCATTGTTATCAAAACTGACATGGTCATGTCTTATGATAGGGTAAGCTGGAGGTTCCTTAACTTGCTTCTTAGGAAGATGGATTTTAAATCTAAGGTTGTAGCCTGGATAGTAAGTGTGTATCTACTGTAAACTATAGAATCCATATTAATGGTGAGCCAAGAATTGATATATGCGCTAGTAGAGGTTTACGACAAAGCGACTGTCTCCTTATCTGTTTGTTATGGTAGCAGATGCTTCATCACAGTGTTTGGTAAAGGCAGTCCAGAAGGGAGATATGAGACTTGATTGTTTGAAAAGGACTAGCAAACCATTATCTCATCTATTTTTTTGCTGATGACAACATCTTTATTACTGAGGCTAAGGTGGGATCCTGTTTGAAAATGAAGGAAGGTCTTCCTAGATATTGTAATGCTTCAGATCAACTTGTGAATCTCGGAAAAAAATAGTTTGTGGTTCAGTGGTAATGTTAGGAGTAGAAAGAGGTCAGAATCGGTTTCCCAGTTACATATACCTTTATCAGTTAGGATAGATTGTTATTCAGGGCTACCTACTGATTGGGGAACCTCAAAAGCATCTATATTTGCCACTCTCCAGGAAAAGATGGATAGTAGGACTGCTACCTAGAAAACAAACCTATTGTCTTTAGGTGGAAAGGGTGTGCTATTAAAGTCTGTTACTTAGGTTTTCCCTTCCTATGCCATGGGTACATTCAAGCTGCTTAAAAAGGTTTGCTGCAATCTGCAAGCAGCTATCATGAGGTTCTGGTGGTCTAAGAAAGTTGATCAGATGAGTATTAGATGGTGTTCAGAAAAGAAAATGACCTGGATGAAGGCAATTAGTGGTTTGGGCTTCAGGGATTTAGAAGATTATAATACTGCACTATTGACTGAGCAAGCATGGTTTATTCTGCATAATCCTGATTCACAACGCACAAGTCTCCTTAAAAGCCTATATTTCCCTAATGAATGTTTCATAAGTACAAAAGCTTCTAAATACATCCCAAGAGATAGAGATGAGCCTGTGGTTTAGATAGAGGTCCTTAGAAGAAAATTCTATTGGTACATTGGGAATGGTCTATCAATTACTATATATGATGATATCTGGCTGTTTAGTGGCAAAAGCTTGGAAGAGTTAAAGATGATAACTACACCTATGTAGCAGACTTAATTTCTGGTTATAGGTGGGATTTTAGTAAGCTCAATTTGTTATTTTCTCCATGTCTAGTAAGAGATATATGTTCTATCCCTATATCTAGATCTGGTACTTCAGATAGACTGGTCTGGCCTCTAATTAAAGTTAGAAACTTTACTGTGAAATCTTGTTAACATGCAGTCCATGAGAAGAAGTTGGGGAATAGATATATTGGGCTTTCTACTACCATTCTTATTGATGATAGCTTCTGTAAGTCTTTGTGGAGGATTAATATGCCATAAAAGATTAATTTGTTCTTTTGAAAGCAGTACATTACTTCTTACCTATGTGACAAGTCCTAACCAGAAGAAGGATTATTCAGAACCCGTTATGTCCTATTTGTGGTCTGGAGAAGGAATCTGTCCTACATACCTTGTCACTTGTAAATGGAGTAGCTTGACACATGGTGTATCTCCTCTTTGCACCTCAGAGAAAATCAAGTATCTAAACCTAGTTTTGGTCTATGGGCTCAAAAAAAATTGCAGAGTTGTCTAGTCATGCAGGTGGAGGGAAAGATTGTGTTGCTCTATTCTATCATTTATGCTGGTCAGTTTAGAAAACCAAAAACAAACATGCTTTTTATATCAAGAGTGTGGATCCTATGATGACATCTAATTTAGCATATAAAGCATGGTTTGAGTTTATATCAACTAACTATAGTATCTCACATAATTGCCCACAAAGACTGCAGGAATAAGATGATTTTGTAGGTGCTTCCTGGAGACCACCAGAGGTAGGCTCTGTCAAAAATCAATTGTGATGTTTCTATGATATTGTAAGAGAGGAAGTTGTGGAATTGGAGCCATAGCTCGAAACTATGATGGAGATGACTTACTAACTACTACTAAATCGATTCCTGGCATTTCTATTGAGTATAAAGAATTGATGGTTGTTGAAGAAGCTTTGAATATTACAAATTGAGGAAGCTGGACCGATGTGGTGATTGAGTCTGATGCACAAAAGGTGGTCAAGTGGTTGCCGGGCTCCCCTTGCACAGATTGAAGAGTTAGCAACACTATTTTCGAGGTTAGGGAGAAATTATTTCAAGGCAGCAATTGTCAAATCTCTTGGATTAGTAGGAAGCTAAATTTCACTGCTGATGTCATAGCTCATTATGGCCTAGATCAGAGTAAGAGTAAGGATGGTTGTAATAACTCTTAATTGTCTACTATCTTTACGAGCTTAGTTTTGAAGGAAAAAGTAATTGTTAAAGGAGGAGAAGACCCCCTTAAACTTGTATTCATTTTGCTCTTTAAAGAAATCTTGTTTGATAAAAAACTATATATAATGTTATCTTGATTCCATTTAATGAAATGAAGATTTCTGAATATTTCCGAAAGAAGGCTTTAATTAGGCCTTAAAATGTTCCATTTTCATAAACTGTGACAATTGTTGATATTTTAAAATTCGGATATTAGTGATGTCTCAATAAGGGTAAAATCGAAGTGAGAGAGAATCCTAGGAAAATTAAAAGATATCATATTTAATGATTTCGAAACAGGAACATTGGTTACGTAAGGGTTTATTTGCTATAATAATTGTTGTATATAACTAGAAATACAACCATTAATCACTAAATTAATATAAGCAATGAGAAATCAGGTTGGTCCAATTAGTTAAGTACACTCATTTACAGGTTTTTACAAGAGTTGTTATATTGTAAATACTTAATACAAAAATGAATTAAAACATGGACTATAGCTACTTGTTATGGGCACACTAAGTAGAATAAAAAAGTGATGCTTTTATTTCTATTATATCTCGAACTTCACATAATATTTAATGAAGATTTATTAAAAACTCATGATCTTTCTCTCTCCTCTCTCCTAAAATCTCTCTCACATACACGATATACTATAGGTATATTTCAATTTCAGACAGAATCTATTCTGAAGAATGTATATAAAGATGAGTAAATGATAATATACTAAATGTATTTATCCAGTTCCTTGAAAAATAACATGGTTTGACAAATTATATATAGATAAGTAAATGATAATATACTATTAGTAAATTTCTGATTCCTTGAAAATATCTTTGTTTGACAGTATATACTGATAGGTAAATGATAATATACTATATAGTACATATATACTACGTAATAAAAATAATGATCCAACCATAAAAAAGAGACACGATTCCATCAATCAAAGCTCAAATTAATGATTGCAGAAATCAGAAAAATAAAATTCAAAATTCAAAATAATGATTCAACACATCAATCAATTAGATTGAATAAAACAAGAATACTAATCACTTAAGATACTAAAAATAAAATTGCAAACTTAAAATTCCAGAATACTACCAAAAAGAAAGCCAAAATTACAGAATACACTCAAAAAAATTTCAAAATACTACCAAAATCGTAAAATCGCAACCTAATACTACCAAAATTCTAGAATACTATAAAAAAAATTCATAATACCGCCAAAATTGTAAAATTGCAATCTAATACTATCAAAATCGCAACCTAATAGTACCAAAGTTCCAGAATACTATAAAAAAATTACAGGATACTACCAAAATTGCAATCTAATACTACAAAAATTTTTCAGAATACTAATTAATCTTCCAGTAAAACGGAAGCCAAAATTGGAGCAAAACGAAAAAGAACAATCAAAACAAAAAGATTGTGAGAAGAAAGCACAGTAATGAAGAATGAATGCCACAGTAAAGATTGATTCAACAATCAAAACGAAAAAGAACAGACCCGACGGTAACAGCAAAAATGAAAAAGAAGGATTAATATAATATTAATAATAGACCCTGTTTCTTAGAAGAATGCCACATTATTGTAGAGGTTGAAGTAATGAAAGATTAATAAAGAAAGCATGGAAAAAGCCGTCAAAATGTTTACTATAATTTTGAAGCAAAACATGCCGAAACTGTGGAAACGTAAAAGATTAAATAAAATTATATCTAACTAATAATCTAAAAAGAGGATTCCACCATATAAATATAAATGCAAATCATAAATTTAAAGCACATAATACAAAATTGCAACTTCAAATAACCTAATCCCTTAATTTTCCCAAAAAATACCTTATAATCAAGGCTTAATTACGGGTGTAGCCGAATATTGAAGAATAAGTAATAAATTGTCCAGAAATTAACCAAATTACAAACATGATCAAATTTGATTTAGTCCACTAGCCAAGTAAATTGAACAGACAAAAATGCCCCAGTCCAGCGTCCTCAATAAGCTACAAGATTCTCTGCCTATTTCCCCTCAATCACCCACCGCCAATCCCATTTTCGATCGAACGCGGCGTCAACATGCTTGGTCGATAAGCTTGTACCCAAGTTTCAGCAAGATTTGTTGATTAGAGATGATGGCAGTAATATTTCTTCAACTCTTAATGAGTTTCTTAAAGGAAAGAAATATATTTAAGAAAATATTGTATGTTAGGATGATTCATAGGCTGAAATCGTTTCATCCACCATTTTTTCATGATTTTTTAACAATGATTGTCATAATTTCTTCACACCAATTTCCATGGTTTCTTTACCACAGTTTTCATGGTGATCACATCGTAATTTCTATGATTTCTCAACGGCTACAGTGATTTTATTTTCTAGGGTCTAATTCTGCAATTTTTTTTGTTCCTATTACACTAATATTCAATTTCGAGGTTTCAATCAAGATAAATTTATGTATACCCTATGTTTTTATTACCATAGATTCTTAATTTACCCTAAATAATGCAAATTTTTGTTTCTTATATTTTAGGTTGGTTCAAGATTTCAATTTTCATATATAAGTTCATATACTCGATCTTTTTCACCTCACATTCTTTTCTTAAACATTTTGACAAATATTTTCTAATATTGCTCACTTTTTTCGTTTAGGTGCTTGATGGAGTATTAAATAGGCTGTTAGTTATGATTATTGAATAATTCATGCCAAAACACATTGTACAAAGGTTATTACAATTGGTATATTATAGTTTCTTTAGTTTTGTTAATATTTAATAGATAGTCACCATCAAAGCATCTACATTTCTAATAGTTGTTCTGTAATATAACTTATACGATGTCAACTTCTTGTGCAAGATGACAATGATCATGAAAGGAGCACTAAGTAAAAATACGATTTAATTTTACCATGAAGATGACATATCAACTTTGAACATTTTATCACAACCTTTTGTAATTGAATAGTGAATTAATTATGTGATGCTTGAAATAGTTTCTATGACACTTATGATGTCTATTATTTATTACGATGATGGATAGTGAACTTTTAATCATACATAAGAATTTTGTAATGAATCATATTTTTTTAGGATAGAAATGATTTTAAAAATTGATATTAATTTTATGATGACGTGTATAATGTTTCATATATTTTTTTGAGATGATGGTTATGCTATGAGATCTTTATGATATTTAGATTATTGTTTCTACATGTATATGATAATATACTACAAGTACATCAATATGTACTAATTTCATGATCCAAGTATCATAACTATCACACATTTTAAAATTATTGATAAAGTATTATATCCATTATCATAAACTTAGTATTGATTCTAAAATTAGTTTCTCACACACACAAGCACACACACGATACCACGCACACGGTACCCCGCACACGGCACCACACACACGCGCGCACGGTACCACACACACACGGTACCACACACCTACACCCACACACGGTACTACACACGATACCACACACACCCACGGTACTACACACACGTGATATATCTACTTGATATAGTAAATTGGGCTATAGAATATTGTCATATCTACTTCAATAACACATCATGCGATATATCTTACAACCAACAATTACTTCAATTTATAGTTAACGTAATTTCTTCCTTCTTCTCACCTGCATCATATAAACGAACTATGGATTATTAACCATCTTATATTTAAGAACAAATAATAATAATAATAATTAGTAAGTTACGATGACATACAAAATAGTATGTAGTTACATAGTATATAATTATATACTCTAGGGTATACAATAATATATCACATAACAAACTTTTAGTATGAAAAATCTGCAGAATATAAAAAATACTCTGTTTTGCCTCCGAAAAGTAGAACAAAACAGATGGACAAACTGTATTTAATAAAAATTAACGAACGATAACATAATTATACATCTTAATGGCAAAATCCATACTCATTAACCAAACTTACAAAATTTTAATAGTTCAACATCAAACAATATAATCCAAACTTCAATTAATAAAATAATACTTAAATAGAGCCTACCTTACTGAATCTCTTATTTCCATAACAAACTAGATGATTTGGCATCAAGTAATTGCATAAAAAATTGAAGGTATAAGAGATATAGTTGCACTTGTGTTCCCCCAGTGGACATAAAAGAACATATAGAGGGATTTGAAAACAGAAGCAACACAAATAATTTGGCTTCAAGGGACAAGTCAAATGAGAATCGATCAATCCACTTTGACCAGATAATGAAGCCTTTCAACCGCAGGATCACAACAACGATCAATATCTCTAGGAAAAGAAAAATAGAAAAATCAAACACGGGGATTATGGAAGAGAAAGTGGAAATAAGAAAACCTAAAGAGAACGGCGGGTTCCGTGAAAAAATCTAGCAAAGCTTCTATTATAATAAAGATATTAATGTGAAAACACAATCTAACAAAATCTTATTTAGTGAAAAATGCTCATTTTTACAAATAAATAAATTTCTGGCCAGTTATTATAGCATTTAACCATTCTAGTAGAATGTTATAGTTTTTAGTTATTTTTAAAAATAATTAAATTAATAATCAAGTTAGTTTGATCATAGTTTTATATTCTAACTCCACCATTATGTAAGACAATATTAATATGTTTATGATATATTAAATAAATGGCTAGAAATAGCAATGTATCATCAATAAAAAATCTTTTAATTTTCAAAAATCTAACCCAATTGTTCTTTAATAAATTTCTAAAAAAATATTTAGAAATTTTTATCTAAACAAAATGAAATTGTGAGACTATTAATACTAAAAATTGGTAAGACAAAAAATATACATAAGATACATTAAAAAATCTGATTAACACTAATAATATAAAAAAATCAGATTTAACACTTTCATATATGACACAAAATCCATCAAAAGTTATTATATACAGAAGATATATTATATGGTAAAATAGAAATAATATGAATTATATATTTATTTTCATTTATTGGTACATTTTATTTCTATAAGTATTTATGTAATATATGAGGATAATTATTTCTAAATATTTTCTCCTATAATCATTTATATTAGTTTTTTCATTAAACGCATATTTTTTTTAAAAATAGAGCAATCCCTTGTGTTTTGGGGAGTTAGTTATGATTTTTAGGAAAATATACATTAATTAATAAAATAAATAATCATTAATTTAGACTAACTAGATTTCTTTAACGTAGAATATTTTTTTAAATATATAAGTTGTAAATTATTTTTGATAATATATAGAGTAAATATATTGTAATCTATTTTTGATAATATATCTACATACTTTTGTTTATGTAAGAAAATATATATATATATATATATATATATATGGATTGTAATAATTATCTACATAAAGTTTGTTATAATTACTTACGAATATATAATAATTATTTTAGTAAATTTATCAAAATAATTCATCATTACTCTGAAAATAGTTATTTACATAAATTACATTAAAAATGATAAAAAGATTATTAACAATAATACTTAATAGTATTGGTTAATACATATCGGTTGTATTACGAGAATAATAAAAACATACATTAATATTGAGAAATATGCAATCTTACTTTCTTATAAAAATAATAATAATAAATTATTATTTATCATTAAATAAGCGTATATGAAAATAATTTAAATGTTTATTATCTATATTAAAGATAATAATCTGATCCTTTAATTTTTAAGTAATTTAAAATGGATAAATCTTCCTACAATTTAAAATTCAAAAATCATTTAGTTTAGAAATAATAATTAAATAAATAGAAAATTATCAATTTGACCATTGTAGTTTACATCATCTTTCAATTTGGTCATTATAGCTTAAAAAATCTCAATTTGATTATCATAGTTTACTTAACGTACTCCTTTTGTCACTCTCAATTAACTAAGTTTAACAGACAAACTAATGTAACTAATGTTGCGTGTTAAGTGATGACGTATGATATTAAATGTTGACATAATCTTGAGACCTATAAATACACAATCATCCATTAAAATACAATTCTCTATCTTCCAACTCACTTATTTTACATATTTTTTTATTTTTTATTAACTTTTTAACCATTTCTATCTCTCCATTAAAAAATTACTTTCTATCTCCTTCACTCAAGGAAGCAAACCTCGTTCTCCTTTAGATTTACTTAGCTTCCAACTATTATCTCCCTCTTTGTACTCTCTCACCACCGATTCCCCAAACTCAGTCCCCATCAGCGCCTCCATCTCTGACGCGAAAGCTCTGCATGCCACCAATAGATCCGGTCGAATCCCTCTCAGGATCGGCGACCTGCAGGGGCTTAACGACGGGGTTATAACTTCCATCACGTCTGGTTTCTGAACCCTGCACCGCAGATTCGAAGTCGCTGACCTCCTACCCGCAGTCTTACCCACAATCGCCATCGTTTCGCTGGATTTGTTCCCCGTCTCTGTTGAAATCGGAGTTCCGGCAAGGGTCCCGATCTAGTACGTAATACTCATAGCCATGTTATTGCTATTAGCCAAGAAAATCAAATCGAACAGATTAATCAGCGAGAATGTGTGAGAATATGAAGATGGGCGGTGAGATGTCTCCACGCGTGAGCATGTAATCACCCCGTGCCTTTGGGTTTGGGTTCTCCAAAAAGAATCTTAGTACTCTCATAGTAAGAGAAACGAACAACAAAAATGACGAAGTTTACGTGCAATGGAATAGATTGAAGCTAAGTAAATCTAAAGGAGAAGAAGGTTTGCTTCGTTGAAGGCTTCGGTGGAGTTACCGAGAGATGAGAGATGAGGGAGTTGTTTTAATGGAGAGAGAGAAATGGTTAAAAGTTAAAAAAATAAAGAAAATATGTAAATAGATGAGAGATCAGTGGATGATTATGTATTTATTGATCTTACGATTGTCAAGTCATGATTTATGCGTTATGTCGTCACTTAACGCGTAACATCAGCATGTTCGTTAAACTTAGTTAATGACGAGTAACAGAATGATTACGTTGAGACGTTTAGTAAACTATGATGATCAAATTAAGATTTTTAACGATTGATCAAATTAAAAAATAATATAAAGTACTATACTAAATTTATAATTTTTTTTAAATAAATATAGTTGATGGGTATTATAAACAATGTAGTTTATAATTTTATTGACTTATCATTAGTGGCTATTTAACAAAATAAAATTTTCAAATTGTATATTTGCCTCAAAACTTCTTAACAAAACACCGTAAAAGTGGCCCATCCGCCTAATTATCCAATCAACTTTAGAAACACCATTTTTTGTACGGATCAGGGTTGTCTGCCATTGTAAGCTAACGGCAGACATAGCAGTTAAGGGTATCTGGACTGTCTGATGTAATATGGACAGTTCAGAACAAATGAAACTTTATTAAAGAAAAAAGAAAAAAGAAAAATATTTTTTTAACCTTTCATGGACAATTGAAAGTTGATCTTCAACCGCAGAGGAACCCATCCTTTTTGTACACCCGGTAATATTTTTAGCTTACCCTCATCTTATTCACACTTCCCATCTTTCATTGTTTTTCGTGTGGACATTCCCCCTATTTCTCTCCTTGATCAGTTTACAAACGCGTTGGTCTAATAAGTAGCTGATACTTTTTAGCCTTCTCTTTTGCCCTCTTGATGTTTAAGTTAATTTAGTAAATTCTGATATCTAACTAATAATTTAAAAGTTTCTATACAGTTGCGACAAAACATAGAGGAATGGACAGTCAAACACTAAAATGTTAAAATTTTGACTACAAAGTTATGATGCCAAAAATCGTTTCCGGGCTGATGTCGTCCAGAGATGGTTGAACTCTGTTAGAAGAGGAGCTTCTGACTTCAGGCCTCAACGAGTAAAGGTTCACGTACCTGAACACCAGTATAACTGAGAGAAATTTTTGTGGAAAATCATTTTCGATCTGGATAATTTTCAATTAATTTTGAATATACAAAATATTTGAACATGTATCGATAAAAGATCGTACCATTGTATCGTGCACAAATCTCTGTGAATTCTTGCACTAAACTTTTCGAATCATTCACGAACCTTCGACCATTCTTTCTCTGAAATTGAACGGGCTTCTCCTCTATTCCCTGGGTGGCTCCTCTGTTCCTAGGGTGATTGATCTTTTTGGTGTGGGGCAATAAAATTCTCACTCTATATAAGAATTCTCTCAAGACCCCAATTCTTAGTGAATGTCAACACATGACAAAGTGATAAAGCTTATCACTAATGAAGGATGTAGAATACAATATGAAAGCTGTTGTTTTTAAGGAAATTTACAATTTTCATCACTTTTGGTAGGAGTACTTAACAAAATGTCCATTTCCCCTTAAATTGCACGGATGGCTGAAAATTGCACGTGCTAAAACTAGAGCAGTTAAAATTTTATCATTTCTCTATTTTGCCCTCCCCTATCGCAAGCTGTGCGATTGGAACAAGTTGTGAGTTTTCAAAATTGACAATCTTACTGTAACGCGCTTCTTCCTTCCTCATTGGAAGAAGTCGCGATTTCTGAATAACCCTACTGTAACGATCTTTGTTTTCGAGCTGACACTATTTTCGAATTCAATCCTTCTGTTTTCAGTGAATTGCTACTGTATTACGGCGAGCTGCTTCCGTCACCTTGCTTATTCTTCTCCGGCGATGTCAATTATATTTCTTGATTTTCCACATTATTAAGTTTTTCTTTGCAATTTCTTGTTTTATATTGTTCAGAAAAATTTGTGATTTACATTGCAATTTCTTGCAATTTCGTTATTTTCAGATTTTCTAAGTAGAAAATTTGTGATTGTTTATCTTCTATATATTTTTTCTATATTGATTTGTTCTTTTAGTTTGTGTTCTTGTTTAGGGAACGTTCTTGTTAGATTATGTACATTATTTTCTTTGAGTCTATGTATTTTCTTCGTTATTTTGTGTTATTGTTAGGAAGTATTTTTCTTGCTTCTTTTCACACAAACATTATTCCGAGTCTTGCTTCTGTATACTGGTAACTAAATTATATACTGTCAGCATCAAATTTATGTACCATCTTTTGAAAACGAAGCTTATACCATCGGTTGAGGAACATTTGAGGGACGAGTATATAGTTGCTCGAGTGTCATGAATTTTATTTAGTTACTATATGGTTTTATTTTAACATAGAGGTTATGTGTAACTTATTTTCACGGCTTTTCAGGTTGGTTCGTCCGATATAAATGAATTTCATGTTAGCCATGGTGATGTCATGCATGTTTTGAACTTGAGTAGTCGTACGTGTTCTTGTCGGAGGTGGGATTTGGATCATATCCCACGTGCTCATGCTATGATGTCTTTTGCTATCAAAATTTGAGTTCATATTCATATGTTAGTGATTATTTCTCAAGTACGGAATACGCTTCAACCTATAAAGGCGTCGTTCACCCATTAGGAAATTGGAGCAGTTACATATTCACGATGAAGATCAATTGAAGATACTACCTCCAGATGTGAGACGTTCAGCTGGGAGACCGAAGAAACAACGTATTCCTTCTATATGTGAAACTAAGCGACATGTGAAGTGTGGTCGTTATGGTCAATTTGGTCACGATCAGAAAACATGCAAGAACCCAATTCGTGCTTCATCTTCTTCTAGGAGTAGCAAGTAGACACAATTATTATTTTAACATTTGATATTATTAATTTTGTAGTTTTATTGTTTATGAGCATTCTTTTATTGTTATTTCTTGAAATTGATTATTTGAATATACTTATTTTATTTGCATTTTTTCATTGATAGGTAGCTTTTAGGCAGGTTTTTAAAACTGTTACGTCTCTAATAGTTGTATAGAGCTCATACATAATCTTATACTATGTGTATCTAAATCGTATACCATATGTATTTACGATATGTACTATGTGTATTGAACTTATATACCATGTGTATTTGCATTATATACTATGCGTACTTATATACCGTCCTAATTGGAATTGGAAAAGGGTTACCTATTTTTACATGATACCCTAAAACAATTCAGCTCTTGCACAAGAAATTATACAATACAGCAGCACTCAATTATATGTTTAAATACTTATCGAATTCTAAAAACATTTTTATAAGCATTCATATAACGGTATCTAGAATTTGTTAAAAATTCATACTAAACACAAATCCATATCAAATTCTTAAAAACACAAATCCAAAACCCACGAATCAAATTGAGATCCAAGGGAGAAGCTTGGTCCGGTTTCAAGTGAAGTTGGTTCGGTCCTTGATCATTTGCTACCGTCTTCTTCACTTTTTTACTCTCTCATCCACATATGGTGATTCAAAAGCTCTGCTTTTCTTGACCAACCGTTTTCTTCCTTTCGGCTTCTTTGAAGAGCTGTCTTTGCTCCTCAAATCCTTCACCAATACTTCTTCTTGTTGGCCTTCCTCTTCACCTTCATCTTTGCCTTCCTCTTGGCCTTGATCTTATTCATGTTCATTTTTATCAATATAAAATATATCAGTAATAATATTCATAATTTTATGATGAACAATATGTAATTTTCTTATCGCTTCTTGCTGCCCAACTTGTTGGTCTAATATTTCAAAAAACAAATTATGTCGTTTGATATTGTATTCAAGCTTTTGAATATCAAATGCAATTGTTCCTTTGTTTCGTCATTGGCTCTTGGTCCGCTACTCCCCGCTTCTCCTTCATTCTTATGAGGTTTCTTCATTAGTCTCTCAATTGAGTCCGCTTGCTCGGATTGGACAATATTGGCCAAGTCAGTCCACGAGGACTGTACATGGGATTCCCAGTTGTAAATCCTTGGAATTGTTGTCGCTATCCTTTTGGCAAATTGATTTTTCCTTGATGAAATGTTGGGGATAGTCTCGTACGCCCAAACGATCAAAGCATACGGGAAACCACCAACACCATATCCCATCGCGTCTACGTGCTTCAGATAGTCTTTAATGAATTTGATTGTTAGTTCGTATGACAACCTTCCCCATGGATATCAATCGAATGTTTCCTCGTCATCAATTATATCGACATGTTGAATGTCGATCTTTATGCTTTCTTGACGAGCTAAGAGAAGGTTTTCCAAGAAGTATAACCGCACAACCTTTATCTTATTTTCCTCTTTCGCTCCTTGCATCGCATTGAATGAGAATGTAAGGTTTTTGTGCGTTATCGACTTCATTGATGGGAAAATAACATCTCTTAGCATTCCTTCCTGCATTCCCCCATTTTGTATCAGTAGATACTCCCCACAATTCAGCCATGTCGTTAGAGTAAATTCTTTTAAGCCAAAGTTCAAAACATTACCATCAATGTTAAAGCTTACCCCTCGCTGATGGTACGCCATTGTCTCCTTATTAGATGCATGAATAGTTGTGAGGGGAAGCTATGAATTTACATGTCCAATAAGTGTCCAAAACATGTCTCTTTAAAACATCTTTGTTGCTTGGAGTTCAAAATCTTCTTTATTGTTGAAATGACAGAAATGCTGGAATAGAGATTTATCCGCTGCTTGGAGTTCCACTTACTTGGCAGAACAAGTAATGGGTTATCATGCATTGGTAATAAAATTAAATCACAACAGTATCTAAATTATTGACAGATATAAGAATATAAAGATGTTTTTACCTTTGAATTGTACGCGCTTTCTTCAATTGATTTCATCTCAGATTCTTTTTCTTCTTTTTCTGTTTCATTGCCTTCTTCTTCAACAAATTCTTCATCTGTATCTTCATCATTTTCATTTTCATCATCCTCGTCTTCTTCTTCAGATTGTTTTTCCTCTTGTTCAGGTGTAGGTTGTGTATCGTCTTCCGTTGTAGGCTGTGTGTTTCCGTCTTGTGTTGTCAGGGTCAGTTGTGTTTCATCTTGTGTTTGAAACGATTCTTCATTTTTTGGGAGTTGTTTTATTTCTTGATTACCTTCCATTATTTGAAGTTGTGATCGTGTTCTATGTGATGGTCCTTCTTGTTTCTTTTTTCTTTTAACCCTTTTACTCTTTGTGTTTTAGCTTGAGTCATCTTTCAAAATAACAACACACTTTTAAGTAACCATATTTTTTAAACCAGTATCTAAATTATTGACAGATATCTACATTGATAACTCACTGCTTAGCAAAACAAGTAGTGAGTTATCATACATTGGTAATAAAAATAAGTCACACCAGTATCAAAATTATAGACAGATATAAGAGCTGTTATTACCTTTTTGTAACAAATTTTGATACTATGGACCAACATGTAAAAGATTTCGATATTAATTTTGGTCTTTCATAAAATGCATGTAGCAGATTCAAAATTATGCACATAGTAAACTAAAATTGACTTATATTTTATTAGGTCACTAATCTATATACTAGCAAATTCTACATAAGATATTTCTAACACTATAGGGTTTAGTAATAGATTTTGTAACTAAATTAGATACTAGAATAATCTAGTTTTAATAGGTTTAGTGAAATCGGGGACTTAATATACATCTAAATCGCTGAAAACAAAAAGACCAAAATTAGGTCACTAATTTAGATACCGTCAAAACATAAATTAAAGAAGAATTTTTCATACCTGTTTTGCTGAATGTTTGTTGAGCTTTGAGCTCCTTTAATAGCTTATTCCTCGCGGTTATGTTTTCTTTTAGGTAGGAAGAATGACGGCTTCAATGGCGTCGTGTGGATGATTTCAATGGCGTGGAGTGGCCTGTTTCTTCATGGGTTGGGAGGGTTTCAATGATACAAGGTGTTTTAGTGTTTTTTGAATGACAATCCGTTTGATTTCTAATCTAACGGTGAGTATGAAGGCATATTGACGCGTGTCATCGGTCTGAAGATGGAAGGTGTTTCATTTTCCCGCTTCTCTATATTCCCCAAAACGCACATTTTGTTTAAACCATCAAAACGTGCGTTTTGATTAAATGGAGCGTGGACTGGATCATTCATGCTACTGTAGCGTGCGTCGACTGGGCATTTAATTTTTAGGGACATAATGGTAAATGGCTTCGCCATATACCATTAGTAAATGACCGCCCGACCATTTTGCTAATAAAATCTTAGGCGGCCATTTACCTACAAGAATGGCCAAAAAGGGCAGTCTGAGTGCTTCGTCTCTCAAGCTGGCCATGAGATTTTGATTAAGGCCATTGCATTCGCCATTTCAAATACCTCTTTCTATATGCAAGAAAACTAGTAGTAAAGTCACTAATTATTGGTGCATAACTTGCTTAATAAATAAGGAATCTATTGGGGAGCATGGAAGATATTGATAAGACCTAAATTAGAGGGGGTGATTGGTTTTAGGGATTTAAATGCATTCAACTTGGCACTTATTTCCAAACAATGCTGGAGTATCCTTAATAATCCATCTATGCTCATTCATGATGTGCTTAAGAGTAAGTATTTTGCTCATTCTAATTTTTCTACAACGGGTCTAGGCCGAAGGCCCTCTTAAGAATGGAGAAATCTTATGGAAGGTAGAAAACTTCTTTTGTGTTATTTGAGATGGTCTGTAGGCAAAAGAGAGAAGATTAATATTTGGGAATACCCTTAGATCCCTATACCAAACTTGTTTAAAGTTGTTACCCCCAAAAATCATGCTTTGAACAAGTGAATATATGTAATTTCTTACGTCAGATTTCGTTCCTCATGGCGTTGATGCTATTAAATCCATTCCTTTGAGTAGATACGACAAAGAAGACATGAAGATTTGGCATTTTAGTAATACTAGTATGTACACAGTTAAAACAGGTTGTAAACTTACGATCAAGATGACACGGACTAGTTGTGCAGGGGAGGATAAGAAAGTTTAGAAGAGAATTTGGAGGTTAGATGCGTCTTAGAAGCTAAATTTTTTTATGTGGAGGCTCTTAAACAATTTTTTGGCTTACAAAGATAATCTGATTCGAAGAGGTATTCTACCTGACCCATTTTACCCATTCTGCGATTATGAGAATGAGAATCCATTGCATCTATTTTTTAACTATCAAGAGGTGAAAAAATTTTGTTTTGGGAGTCATTTTGTTGTTCGTACTTCACAATTACAGGGCCTTTCGTCTATGGATAAATGGATGGAGATAGTTGATTTCTTCAAATATAGGGGGATTCTGATGGTTTAATATCTTATTTTATTTACCATCTCTGGTACTTGTGGAAGGCCCATAATAATAAAACTTTCAATGGTGTGGCCTTTAATGTAAAAGCTACTTTGATGCTGGTAGAGGACAAATATAAGGAATTTTCAACGGGCAATGTTTTTCAGAAATGATCAGAACCCTGTTATGGCCTTGTTTACTCATGACGATGGCCTAACGAGGCATGGATGTTATGCTCTGATACGGCTAGAGATACTGAGGGAGTATGGGGTATTGGATGGGCTCTACGAGACCTGGGGCCTCATTTGGCAGACAGAATAGTACTAGATAGTACTGTATTAAATTTGTTAGACTGTACTATACTGTATTAGATTAAATAATACTGTCAGTGTTTGGTGCTGTATTAGTTAAAAAACTATTTACTTATACAATATTTGACACATTATAATTTTTTATTATTGTAAAACTATTTGTCGTAATTTGATTTATACAAGTCTGTTTAGAACTTATTAGCATGGTAGTTAACATTTTCAACTACAAAATAAACATTCATTCCATCAAAAAATAATAATAGTAAACTTAAACTCATCCAATCAATAATAATAATAATTAAAATATTTTAAGAAAGATCATGAAATATCATCATTCATTTTCATAATTTATGATAATATCTATACAAAAAAAATTTCATAATACACCAAGATTTAATAAAAAAGATGTTGGGTGGAAGTATATGAAAAAAACCCAAGATTTAGGTGAATAATATAATGATTAAGGATGATTACGTATGAAGCTTTATTATTATCTTATTAGATTCTTTAATTACACAAATTAAATGTACATCATGGCAAACTTTACTCAAGTGAGTGTGGGTTCAAAAAGTAACAGCGCCTTCTTCCTCCTTGTAGATATGTTCGTTGATCCCCGATTCTACAAGTATCTGAAATTTCAGATTGAGAAATAAAATGTCTTCTTCCTAGTTTCATATGTGTTCGTTGATCCCTGACTCTACCAAATTTCAACATAAAAATGAGCTCTAAAATTACAGCAAAAAGCTTCAAAAGTTTCAGATTGAGAAATAGAAGAAGAAGAAGAAGAAGCTCTCTTGAAAAAGCTTCAAAATTTCAGATTGAGAAATGGAAGGAGAAGAAGACGACGGAGCTGTCCATAAAAAGAAGAAGAAACAGCCCGGAAAAAGAAGAAGAAGAAGCAGTCCAGAAGAGAAAGAAGTACGGGGAGAAAGAGACGAAGAAGAAGTCATCGGCGATGATGAAGCAGATCGATTTTCGGTGGTCTCTCCGGAGCACTACCGTTTAGTCCACACCTAAGGAGGGGATTATGTTATCCGGTATTGGTGGGACTATCTAGTCCTACCGTATTAGTTAGTATAGTTTAATTTTTTACCCAAACACGAGATAATATTAAAATAATACTGTCCACCTCTTAATACTGTCCAATACTTGACGTCAAACGAGCCCTAGGTGGATAATTAATCGTTGTAGGATTCCAAATAATCTTTCACTCGACTCTGTCGTACATCCTGAAGCTTGTTCTTTGTTATGAGCCTTAAAGAATTCTCTCTCGTTCGAGCTGGATTAGATTTCAATTTTCTCAGACTGCTCAAATCTTATCGATGCTGTTATTCAAGGACTCGCCCTTCATCTGAATATTAGTCCTCTAGTTTATGATATTTCCATTTTACGTAATAATTTTTCTTCTATTACTTTTAGCCACTCCTCTAGAGATAAGAATATTCTTACTCATGTGTGTGCTAGAGAGGGATGCTCTTGTTCTGTTCCTATGATAATGTATAACCTTCTCCCTGAACACTATTCCTTTGTGGAGCTGGATTTGATTTATGCTTTTTGATTGAATGAATGAAACTTTACCGTTTGTTAAAAAACGAATACCATATGAAAAGAAATCAATTCATAAAATGAAACTCCTCACCTCCCAAAGGGAAACCTCCCGACATGTGTCAATCACCCATTTTACCAATCCATTATGGGTCGTGGGTCACTGATAGTATTGTAGTTCCTCTCAATTATATCTTCATGGCCCACTAGTAATCTATTAAGTCTCACTTGTAATCTATTAAGTTCATAACATATATACTTGCTTAACAAGTCCAATGAACATAATACAATTATAAATATATTTAATGAAATTGCACTAAATACGCAACTTCTCATGATCAATTTAATAGATAACCATTTTTTAATGTTATAGACGTATAAGTTTCTACGCCACATCATCTTAGTCACATTTAAATTTATCTGTGTATACCCAAATGATTTATGTTGTTTTTTATTATATTTTGGCTAGTATTAGGGATTCAGTTCTATCTTATTTTCCATTTAAAATTGAACATTATAGAGTGATGGTAGATCCCCTTTATTATAGGGATGTCAGCTGAAACCGCCATATCTCTTTCTTTGATGGTAGTTTTAATTGAATTCCCTATCTGGACATTCAATTTTTCTGCTTAATCTCTTCCATTTAGTTTCTCATTTTATTGTGTTTAACTTATAGCTTCAATTTACAGAAGAAGAATATTTCCCTATTTGTTGAAGAGATTTGGTCGACTATTTAACTCATTCAAAATTCAAAGAATCTTTAGCTGAAAATCTGAAGAAACAGTTCCCAATACCGATGATGAAAGTCCAATGGAAGGTTAGTGGGAAATTTTATTTCATGGCTGCTGCTAATGAGTTTAATGTGAGTTTCTTTTATTTTTAGCCATCAATTTTTAATTTAGTGTAATGTGTTTAGGTTCAACTTTTTCATCATCTTTTTGTTATGCTCCTATTAGTTTTTAACCTTGCTAATTTTTTTAGATTTATGGGTAGAAATTCGTAAGTTTCAATTATGAGTAAAACTTACATTTTTTTACACCCGTGAATGAAAACATATAGCAGTACTTTTTTACGTCTCTAAATCGTGGTCTCAGATACAAGTTGCAAGAACAGATAGACGAACTGAGGAAAGAGCGAAAGCTGACAGCCAGAGCTTCTGTCGACGTGCTGTTGGAACAAACAGTATCCATGCATTGCAGAAATACAATGCTTCGAGCTGCCTTCGAAGTTTAAAATCCCTCAATCATCTCGCCCCCTATGAGGAGGCCAAGGACCCGCTTGAGCACTTGGAGAAGTTCAAAGTCTGGATGGACTCGCACCTTATCTGGGAGCCTGAGATGTGTAAAGTATTATGTGTTACTCTTAGTGGACCTCCTAGGAAATGGATCATACAATTAAAACCTAACTCCATCCATTCATTTGCAGAGCTCTCGATGATATTCACGGGGTAGTTCTTGGGTAGTCAATGTTGTTTGTAGTGATGGAACAAGAAGATTTCATAAACCAACAGTACAATGGAAATTGAACGAATACAACTTAAACGCAACATAAACGATTACAACAAAAATTATCAGAAGTTTGATGAAGAAATATAACTGAAATTACAATAATTAAACCAGAAATTTGATGAAGATTGAGGATTGCTCGTGAGTAATATCCTAAAGACAATAATCATCCTCCACAATGTGCTTGGAGACTACGATTAATCGTTTCTGTAAGATACAACGATCTAAGTCTGAGTATAGCAACCAATTACTCAGACTCTCTAAGAACTCTCTGTAGCTCTCTCTCAATATGTAAGAAGATTGAAAAATATGCAGCAGTTTGATAATGGTGATGAAAACGAGGTTTGATGATGGTGATAAAAATGAAGCCCATTTTCTGTATGCTCACACACTGCCTTTTAAAAACGTGTACAGCTTGGGGAGCAAGCCAAAAATCGTTGGTTAGTGCTGATAAGATCATGCACGAAAATGGGGATAATGGAGATAATTGGTTTTCTAATTATCTTCTACAGATAATCCAACACAGATTTTATGGAGATATTTGTTAGCATTGACAAATTCAAATCTCTTACCCTACCTCTCCAAGTAAATAATCAAAAGAAAATTTGTCCAAAAATAATTCTTTGATCTGGACCGCACCAAACCGAACATAGCCAAGTCGGCTAGGCGGCAGGTGGCGCATGCTCGTATGTGAGAGAAGGACCATGTGTCATCTAGGTCCACCCTTCCCCATAAAATGTGGGGTGCCCCTTTGAGATAACCCCAAGGCATGAGAGTTGGCTTTATAAACCAACGTCTTTTCCTTGAGGTTCCAATGTGGGACTAAATCTCACTCTATTTCACATCACACTCTTTTATTCACACTTTTTCTTTTGTTTCTTTCTTTTGACTTCTCTTTCCTTTATTATCTACAAATCCCCCACATGAATGAAATGTGTTCTAGCTAGACAACAACATGAGATAGAGCAGATGAGATATGCATCATGAGAGGTGTATTTTGGACTTGAACCTTCCATAGTGAGAATTCATCAGATTTATTCTGAAGAACAATAAACTATATTCTTGAATTGAACTTTCGCTGAGATAAAACGAGACAACAAATTTCACACATATCTCATCTTAATACATCTGAGTTCATATGATTTTGTTCATTTTGATCCTGAACATATCATGCGTTCATCAGACCTCTCATAGAAGCAATCCCACTTCTACTCTCACATAGGTGATGATGATCAAGAGTATTCTGTTTATACTCCTCTTGCAAGAAAGATGTCAATGTCATTAAATATTAAGTGTACCCTTTTATCGTCAACGGAAAACACACTTTCATAATATCATAGGAATGAGAAGAAATAAAGTTTCTTTGTGTGTTACGTGAATCATTCCTATCAGTTTACATATTGAACCTAGATCTTGGGATCTCTAGTCAACTAGGTTAGGTTTCTACCTGAATGATTCATTGAATAGGCTTTAAATCCATTCCCCTCGATGTTTGTTTTATTTGTTCCCTTGACAAACCTTTTGTCAGAGGGTCAGCAAGATTCTCCTCTGACCTTATAAAGTCTAAGGAAATCACCCCATTGGAGAGCAACTGCTTAATGGTATTATGTCTTCATCTAATATGTCTAGACTTACCATTATACACTTTTTTTACTTTAAAGGTTGTAGCTATATTGTCACATTGGACACATATTGCTGACAATGGTTTTGGCTACACCGGAATATCTCCCAAGAAATTCCTGAACCATTCTCCTTCTTCACAAGCCTTGTCCAAAGCTATGAATTCTAATTCTATAGTTGAACGAGCTATACATGTCTCCTTAGTAGATCTCCATGAGATAGCTCCACCACCTAGGGTAAAAACATATCCACTGGTAGATTTAGCCTCTAAACTGTCTGATATCCAGTTAGCATCACTAAATCCTTCTAACACCGGTGGATAGGTTGAGTAGTGCAATACGTACTTCATAGTAAATTTTAAGTACTTTAGTACTCTTACCAAGGCACTCCAGTGATCACGTCTAGGATTACTCGTATATCTTGCTAACCTTCCTACTGAATAGGCTATATCAGGCCTAGTGCAATTCATGATATACATTAACTCCCAATTATTTGTGAGTACTCTAATTGAGATATTCCAACTCCATTATTCTTCCTCTACTTACAGTTTGGGTCGAACGGATTTACTGCAGGTTTGCTTAAATATTTCCCAACCTTTTTAAAATCTTTTCTACATAATGGGACTGGGTAAGGATATATTCATTTTCAGTTCGCTTTACTTGAATTCCAAGAATGACATTTACTTGACCTACGTCTTTCATGTCAAATTTAGAATTTAACATCTTCTTAGTAGAGGATATTATATTCTTATTCTATCTCACTATAAACATGTCATCGATATATAAGCATACTATGACGAATTAATCATTGTACATTTAATGTAGACACATTTATCACACTCATTTATCTTAAATCCATTAGATAACATTGTGTGATCAAACTTCTCGTGCCATTGCTTTGGCGCTTGTTTTAATCCATAAAAAGATTTAACAAGTTACAGACCTTTCATTCTTGACCTTTAACAGCGAATCCTTCGGGCTGTTCCATGTAGATTACTTCGTCCAATTCTCTATTTAAGAAAGAAGTCTTTACATCCATTTGGTGAATTTTCAAAGTATGCAAAGCTACTAGTGCAATCAGCATCCTGATTGATGTGATCATTGTCATTGGAGAATAGGTATCGAAAAGAGATAAACTGGTATCCTTTAACTACCAACCGAGCTTTGTACTTTTCAATAGTATCATCAGCTCTTAGCTTTCTTTCGAAGATCCATTTACATCATATTGGTTTATTTTCAGGAGGGAGATCTACCAACATTTATGTGTTATTTTACATAATGGAATCATTCTCATTATCGACTGCTTCCTTCCAAAAAAGAGCCTCGGGGTTGAACATTGCCTCCTTATAAGTTTAAGGCTCGGTCTCTGTGAGGTATGTTAGAAACTCTGGATCAAATGATGCACTCATTTTTATCTTTTTTACTTCTTCTAAGCTCAGGTTCATATTCTTCATCAATCTGAGCTCTAGAACTTTCTTTTAAACCTCGTTTGGTAGTTTTCATGTATCTTACTTCCTTAAATGAAAACACATTCTGAAAGAATTTAGCATCGACAGACTCCATAACAGTGTTGGTACTTATGTCAGAAATCTCTAATTTAATAACCAAAATCCTATATGTTGCATTGTTCGATGCATATCTTAAGAAAACACAGTCTATCATCATAGGTCCAAGCTTTACTCTTTTTGGCAACAGTACTTGTACCTTTGCGAAACACCCCCACACTTTTAAAATTTTATAAGAAGGTAACTTCCCTTTCCACTCTTCATTAGGAGACTTGTTAGTCTTCTTATATGAAATCCTGTTAAGTATGGTGTCTGCTGTAAGCAAGGCCTCCCCCCCTTAAAAATTTTTTTTGGGGTAATCCAGAATTGTTCAACATACAGTTCACCATATCTTTCAGAGTTCTATTTTTCCTTTCAGCCACCCAATCATGTTGAGGCATGTAAGGTACAGTAGTCTGATGCACAATTTCATGCTGAGCACAGAATTCAGACATCTAAGTACTTTAATATTTTTACCAAGTTGTTTTTCAACTTCAGACTTCTATGTCTTAAATATATCCAAAGTCTAATCCTTTGAATGAAACATATATACATAGAAATATTTACTGAAATCATCAATAAATGTAACAAAATATTTTCTACCTCCCCTACTAGGTGTTAATTTTAAATCACATAAATCACTATGTATGAAATCAAGTAAGACATTTGTTCTTTCTACAGATTTAAATGATTTACTTGCAAATTTATATTCTACACATATTTCACATTTATTTCCTTTTTCTAGAATAAAATTAGGCAAAAGTTCTAAATTAATCATTCATTGTAAGGATAAAAAAATTAACATGTCCTAATCTAGCATGCCAAATATTAGACAGTTCAGCGATATAAACAGAAGAAGCAGAATTATTATTAATAATAATAGGAGTTACAGTAGACACATTAAGTTTAAAAAGACCATCACTATAACCCTTCCCAACAAACATCCCTCCCTTAGTTAGAATAAACTTGCCAGCATCAAAGACAAACTTAAATCCACTCTCACATAAAAGAGAGCCTGAAACTAAATTCCTACGAATTTCAAGCACATGCAGGACGTTAAAGAGGGTGAGTTATTTTTCGGATGTGAACTTCAACATAAGCTTCCCCTTTTCCTTAACAGCAGATTCTGAGGCGTTCCCCATATAGAGAACTTCATCATTTTCAACCTCTATATAAGTTGAAAAAATAGTTCGATCAGTGTACACGTGCTTCGTCGCACTAGTGTCGACCCACCATTCCTTGGTGTCAGCGACCACACAGATTTCAGAAATCGTAGTACATAGATCATCTATCTCCAGCATATTTGCTTGATTCATTTTTTAGCTATTAGGGGGTTGGTTACCATCATTCTGATCTTTCTTAAAACAGAAGTCCTTTGCCTTGTGTCCGGCTTTACCACACGCCCAACAACTGCCCTTAGGGGGTTGCGTTTCTTTGAGTTACCTCTCTGAGCGCTGCTCGACGGTGTCTTCATTTTCTTGCTCGGTTGATTGGATTTGTTTCCTTCTACTACGTTGGCTTTTATTCTGTAGGTCGCCCACATTGCTTTTTTTTTTCAGTTGTCCTCATCTATCCTCAGTCGAACAATCAGATCTTCCATGCTAAACTCCTTATGCTTGTGCTTCAGATAATTCTTGAAGTCCTTCCACGATGGCGGTAACTTCTCGATGATGGACGCGGCTTGGAACAGTTCATTGATGATCATCCCCTCAACCTTCATGTTGTTGAAGATGATCTGCAACTCCTCCACTTGACTGATTACCATGTTCTTATTATCCATCTCATATTTCAGGGATTTTTCGACGATAAACTTCTTTATCCAGGCATCTTCAGTTTTGTATTTCTTCTCCAAGGCCCGCCATAGCTCATTTTCCATCTTGAACGATGTGTAGATTTTGTAGAGGGTGTAAACCAGGTCGTTTAAAATATAGTTTCGGAAAAGGAAGTCTGAATGAATTCAGGCTTCTTGTGTCGATGCCAGCTCCTTCGATTGTCCTTCCTTTGGTAGGAGAAATATTGTCTGTCAGTAGATTGAGAGTGTTCAGATAGAAGACCATCTTCTGTTGACATTGTATGAAGTCATCCCCCTTGAACTTCTCAGGTCTCTCAACGTGCAAAGTCTTTTCTTCAGCATATTGTTCCATCAATATTGTCATTAGATTTTTGTTCGTAGTTATGGAACAAGATGCTTTCATAATCCAAAAGTACAATGGAAATGGAAGGAATACAACTTAAACGCAACAGAAATGAGTACAACAAAAATTATCAGAAGTAATACACGAAAATAAATGGAAAACAAAAATAACTGAAATTACAATAATTAAAGCAGAAATTAGATGAAGATCGAGGACTACTAGTGAGCAATGTCGTAAAGACAATAATCATCCTACACAGGGTGCTTGGAGACTACAATGAATCATCTCTGCAGGATACAACGATCTAAGTTTGAGTATAGCAACCAATTACTCAGACTCTCTCAGAATTCTCTGTAGATCTCTCTCAATATGCAGGAATATTGAAAAATATGTAGCAATTTGATAATGGTGATGAAAATGAGGTTTGATGATGGTGATAAAATCGAAGCCTCTTTTCTGTATGCTCACACACTTCCTTTTAAATAATGTGTACAGCTTAAGGAGCAAGCCAAAAATTGTTGGTTAATGTTGATAAGATCATGCACGAAAATGGGGATAATGGAGATCATTGGTATTCTAGCTATCGTCTGCAGATAATCCAACACAGATTCTATGGAGATATTTGTTAGCTTTGACAAATTCAAAGCTCTACGCCTTCCTCTCTAAGTAAATAATCAAAAGAATTTTTTTTTCAAAAAATAATTCTTTGGTTCGGACTAGACCAAACCTAACAGAGCCAAGCCGGCCGGCCGGACCGCGACGGCGGTACTAGCGTGTGAGGGGAGGACCATGTGCCATCTAGGTCCTCCTTTTCCCACAAAATGCGGGGTGCCCTTTGGGGCTAACCCCAAGGCATGAAAGTTGGGTTTATAAACTCAACATTTTTTCCTTGAGTTTTCAATGTGGAACTAAATCTCACTCTATTTCACTTCACACACTTTCATTCACACTTTTTCTTCTGTTTCTTTCTTTTGACTTCTCTTTCCTTTATTATCTCTAACAACAAGGAACATAGAAGGCCTAGTTCCCACTTGATGACAGTCAAGCAAAAGCCTAAGGAAACCTTGAAATACTATATAGCTTGCTTTAACTTAGAAACATTGTAATTGGACAATGTAAGTGAAGATACTTTTGTGTTGTCCTTCAGAGTGGTATCAGGCAACAAAAGATGAGGTGATCTATGGCCAAATGTGATTTCGCCTCCCTGTCAAAGTTGCAGGAGAGATTACACAAGTATTATAGCGTTGGAGAACTAATTCTGGTTGAACATGAGCGAGAGAAGTCAAATCATCAATCACAATAGAAAGGCAAAGATAGCCGTGAAGACAAGAGGGGTTCGACTACCTAAACCCACCGAGCTAAGCACTGCAACAAATGATGTCGGTACCTCCGCACCAAATCGAAGGGAGAGGAAGAGTCATTACCTGAAAATCAACTTTGTCCTGCAATTTTTTACTGGAGGAAAAAATCGCTGGGAAAAACTATTAAAAATGGGATGTTTCGTAGCGGTTCTTTGACCGTCGAATATACCGGCTGGTTTTATACTCTCATGCCTCCGGTTTAAATCATCGGTATAAAATATAGATTTAAAATCTATAGCGGCGGTTTATTTAACCTACACCGATGGTTAGAAAATCATCGGTATAACTTTAAATGTTTTTTAAAACGACCTTGTTTCGCCTTCAAATCTGAAGGAAAAGTCTGCCGTTGATAGACATCCACGTCTCTTTCTTTCAAAACTCTCTCAGCTTTCCCTCACCTCCCTCTCTCTCACTAACTCTATCTATCTCTCTCTGTCGGTTTTCTCACCCTTTCTCTGTTTGTTCTCTAATTTCAGGCCTCTCTTTCTTTCTATCATCATGGTTCTCTCTCACTCTTTTTACTCCTTGGAAACCCTAGAGGTAAGTTTTTTTTCAATAACTATGATTTGTATTAGATTTTTGTATTGATTTTTAATATTTTACTTTTGGTTTTATTTAAGATTGTGATCTATCTTTTACATATAATAATGGGCTAAATGTGATTTTCTTTTTCAAAGATTATATATTTCCTCTTTTTGCATACTTTTGAGATTAGAAACTGTTTGGCCAAAATTTATTGATTTGGATCTTATTAGTGGAGATAATTAAGTTTGGAAGGAATATGGTGTGGTGATTATGTGTATGATGATGAAATTTATATGAATTTTAATGCGTTTAGGATTTTTATTTCTCCTTCTTTCAGAGGAATTTTTAATGGGTTTAAGATTTTTATATCTCCTTCTTTTAGGTGAATTTTTTTTCTTAGTGTTAGTTAATTCTTATTTACTTGAAAATTATGATCAAGAAGTACTATAAGTTAGGTAGATAATTTAGTGTTATATATAGATATGTTCAGAAATCTTATTACAATAGACAAGAGTTGGATTCAAAAATCAAGATTTAGTAAACAATATTTGAATGGGGTAAGTAAATTTCTCGAATTTACGTTGGAGATGGCGTCTGAAAATAGAAACATATTGTCCGCGCGAAAAATGTGGAAATTGTATGTAGATGAATAACGATGCTGTCTATGATCACTTGATTCATAATGGATTTACTAAAGGTTATGTACTCTTTGGATTTTTCATGGGAAAACTATTTTGGATGGTATCTCTCAAGTTCAAGTAAATGAAGAACGACACGTAGACCCAATAGCGTCACATGCATTAGAATGTTTCAATTTTATATGCTTGGTGCTTTTGGAATAGATAATGTAGGAGATATTTACTCTATTGCCCTACAAGAAATAAATGTAGTTGATGATGAGTATGCACAATCAAGTGGTGGGAATAATTATGAACAAGCCAATGATGTTGGATCTAGCTCAGAAGTAGGATGGTGTGATAAATCTTTGATCGTGCTTCTGATTTTATTGCGTGATTCTTATCTCGAAGGCGTTCAGCTTCTAAATACATTTTATGAAGTAAATAAAACTTATTAAAAAGTTAGGTCTTGGGTATGTGAAAATACATGTATGTCTGAATTATGGGTCCTAAAGATATGTAATATTGAATGATTTTTTTATAAAAGATATTTTGTTTCTCCTACTTAAGACATATGTTGGCCTTGATGAGGCCATCTATGTGATGAGAGAAGTGCATGAAAACGTCTGTAGCACTCACCGTGGCGTAAAAGCCTTCCACCACAAACTAATAAGGCAAAGGTATCATTTGTCCACCATGGAACTTGACACTGAAAGGTTTGTACAAAAATGTGAAGAGTCAAACGTTCACTAATATTTCCCACCAACGTCAAGAACTGTTAACTTTTATCCCTAACTTATGGCCTTTTGCTTATTGGAAAAGAATAATAAATTCACCAATGTTGCCACAGATTATTTCAGTAAATGGATAAAAGAAGAAACATTAGCCACCATAACTAAGCACAAAACCATAGACTTCATATGGAAGAACCTAATTTATAGGTTTGGCATACCACACACTATGATTACTAGTAATGGCAGGCAATTCGACAATGCGAAGTTCAATTGGGTCTACGAGTAGCTCGGTATGAAGCACTACACCTTGTAACCCGTCCACCCTCAACCTAACAGGAAGCTAGAGTTAGTAAACAAAACCATCAAGCACAGCCTCAAGACCAAGTTAGAAAATAGGAAAAGATGGTGGGTGGACGAGCTTTGCGACGTGTTATGAGCATACCGAACAACCAATAGAACTACTAATGCTAGAACTCTATATAAGCTAGAATTCGACCAGAATCAGTCATGCTAGTAGAAATTGGGTTACCCTTCCACAAGATCTAAAGTTATGATCTTGAGTAGGATGCCCAAAAGCTAAGGGAACCAAAAAAATGAATCATACTAGCTCACAACCTCCCAATACTACAACTTTAAGGCCAAGGTCTGATACTTTAGAGTGGGAGACTTAGTCCTAAGGAAAAGGAAAGAAACAAAATATGAGCCTTTGAGATAAATTGTGAAGGACCTTACACCATCATACAAGAGTCTAACCGGGGACCTACAAATTGTAAGACTCAAGCGTGTAAGCATTAGCTCACCCCTAGAGTGTCGAGCACCTTAAAATTTACTTTCAGTAATTTGAGCATGTAATAGTTATTGTATTTTCTGCAAGCATCCAATAAAATGAGGAATTATCAAGAATTATCTATGCTACAGAAAAAATTGATGTCTCTAGCCCTTAGGCTGGCCAGAGAGGTAAAATGAGGTCTAGTCAGAGCATAAATGTTTGGTTAGATGTAAATAAAAAAAATCAATGCCTGGCTCTAGCCCTTGTTCTCATCAGATGGGTAAAGGAAGGTCTAGCCAAAGTAGAAATGCATGGTTAGACTTGAAGGAAAAAAAGGGATGTATTGTGCTGGCTAAGACAGGTAAATGAAGTTTCAGCTCAAGAGAAATGCCTGCCCAAACTTGTAGAAAAATAAATAAGGGAAGTGAGTCACAGTACCTCATAACACTACTGTAGTGTCATGTGGCACTACAGTATTGCACTCCCACTACTTAGTGCCACGTGACACTACAATATTTCATGTCAATATTTGATTCTCAGTCAGTGAGTGACACATGACAATTACTGTGAATTAAATATTTATTTTAATCAGATAAATATCCACATATCAGTTAATTCAAAATTAACTTAGCTGATCATCCCAATCAACTAACTTATCTGTTAGTTCATAAATAACAGATTTAGTTGATTTAATTATTATCTAATAATAATTTATAATTACCTAATTTCATAAATTAGATATTATGTCTCATTTATCGATAACGAGAAAATTAATCAAAGTAATTATTTGTATATAATTTCCAAAAATTAATATAAATAATTAAATTAATTAATCATACATAATTATCTCATAATTATGTACTTGTACCATAATAAAAATTTCTTTTGTAAATCAGTCATTTTCTCATGTCATGAAATATTCACACTCTAGACTGCATAGTACAAAGATGACTTGGGGATCATCGACCTATAATCCTAAGCTCTAATAAACCAGATTATTAATTAAATTTTTTAATTAAATAATCTTATTTATTAATTCCATTATTACTCCACTATAAATATGAAATTTCACTCTTAGAGAATATAAAATGTATTTACAGAGTATTCTTGTGTAGTCCTTTGATATAATCATTTCATGTAGTTATGTCCTCCAATTATTGGTTCGTAAATTAGATTTAGTCAAAATTACCATTTTACATTTCTAATTACTTATTGATCCTTAAATATCATTAATTCACTAGTGAATGACTAATTTATAATCGTATTATAAATTTGAGCTCAATAACCATTCAGTTCCAGAATCAATACTTGAAGAAACCAATATACAATATATTAGGGAAGCTTGAATTCTAAATCTTGTAAGATCATATTCTCAGCTATCCATATCACTGAAACTCCAAAATAAAAGTCACTACCTTATTTTACAAATAAATCTTAACGAGTGAATCAAAAGATCCAGTAGACATGTACATGAGTTCATGACTACTCAGGATTCAGCCTGATCTACATATGATCATTAGATTATGTGTATTAATTTTTTCTGATAAACTGTACGTTAATAAACATATTAATTCACATCGATCTTGTCATATGTAATCTTATTATGTAAAGTACATTTCCTAAGATGTCTATCCACATCAATGATCCAGATCTAGATCATACGCACTCATTATATTTAGTGAACCATACTGGCAACCTTTCATTAAAGATTACATACTTAAATATGTTATGACTATTTTATTCATTACCTATGATCTTAATCCTCTCGTACTAATACAAGATCATAGTCTTATTAATGAATATGAAATTTTTAGATATTTATAAAAATTATTCAACAATAATTTAAAAGAACACTTATAAGACAAATGTATTTTCATTAAATTTTTATATTAGAATGTCAATACACATGCTTTGAGAGTATTACCCCCAACAATCTATCACTTTTCCTAAACCAAATGTGGTATTTCTCTCAACCCCATGTTTCACACATGACCCTCAAACAATTTCGTAGGAAGTGTCTTAGTAAATGAGTCATCCAGGTTCTGATTCAACGTTATCTCCATAACATTCAGAGCCAGATTTTGATCCAACATTATCTTCATAACATTTAGATCACCTCAGTCTATGACCTAGACGTCGACTTTCAACTATCTTTATTTGATTCCTAATCAGTATATCTAGTACGATTCATGTCTCCTCCTAAATAAACAAGTATATAGTTTCTCGTTCTCTTAAGATACTTGAGAATGTGCTTTAGTGCAATCCAATGTTTCAAACATGGATTCGATTGATAATGACTGACAATTTCCACTACATAACAGATATATGGTCTTGTACACAACATGGCATACATGAGACTTCCAATAGATGAATCATAAGGAATATTTCTTATATCATCTTCCTCTAGAGGTGTCTTAGAACATTGCTCATTGGAGAGGACAATTATATGTATGGTCGGTAGTTAACCTTTCTAAGAATTCTCCAAAGAGAATCTCTCTAACACATTATCAATATAAGATATCTAAGAAAGTGTCAAAGCTTTTTCTTTCTATCCTATAGGATTTGGATGCCTAAAACATAGCTCACCTCACCTAAATCTTTTATTTGAAATTTCTCAGCCAACCACTTCTTTACCTTTGACAAAGTTTCTACATCATTCTCAATGAGTAAAATATTGTCAACATAAATAACTAAGAAAATCATTATCTTGTCTTTAATGTATTTATAAAAACAAGCTTCATTAAAATTTTACTTGAAACCATAAGATTTAATAATCTCATCAAAGGTAAAATTCCAAGATCTAGATATTTGTTTTAATTCATAAATAGATTTAAGTAACTTGCATACTTTCTGATCTTGTCCCTTTTTCACGAATCCTTCTGGTTGCATCATATAGATGCTTTCTTCAAGAGAGTCATTTAGAAAAGCTATCTTGACGTCCATTAGCCATATTGTATAGTCTAAACTAGCGCCAATGGACAGAATGATGTGAATGGGTTTTTGCATGACAGCAAGGGAGAATGTCTCTTCATAACCAACTCCTTCCCTTTGTTTATAGCCATTGTCTACCAGTCATACCTTGAAAGTCTCTACTTTCCCATATGTACCTTTTTTCTTCTTGAATATCCATTTACATCCAATGAGACTGATATCTTCAGGTGGATGTATAAGTTCTCAAGTGGAATTGGAATACATCGATTTCATTTCATAGTTCATTGCATCTTGTCATTTCTCATTTTCAGGATCATTCATCGCCTCTTTAAAGGTTAATGGATCGTCTTTATCAGTGTCAGACACTAGGACATGTGCCTCTAGTTCATAGCGAATAGGTTATCTTACCACCTTCCCACTACGATGTTGTACCGGAGTTTCCTGGATAGGAATAATAGTTTCTATATTTTATCGTTTATCAATTGATGATGAAGGTTGTATGATCTCATCAGACGCTAATTCTTTGAGAACTATTTTGTTTCGAGATTTGTAGTTTTCTATATAGTTTTTCAAGGAAGGTGGCATTTGTTGATACATTTTGATCCTTGTGACTATATAAAACATACCTTTAATCTCTAGAGCATAGCCAATAAATATACACGCTTCTGACCTTGAGTCTAACTTTTCAGTCTTGGGTCTAGGAACGTGAGATGGACACCCTCATATATGAAAATGACATAAACTGGGTTTGGAGCAATTCCATAACTCCAAAGGTGTCTTGCTTACAGACTTAGAAGACACTACATTCAAAATGTAAGTTGTCATTCGAAATGCATATCCTTCAAAAGTGAGTGGTAGTGATGAGTAGCTTAACATAGACCTAACCATATCCAATAAGGTTCAGTTTCTCCTTTCTGAAACACCATTTTGTTATGCCGTTTCAGGTGCTGTGAGTTGGTATATGATGCCATACTCCAGCAGGTAATCCTTGAATTTTAAATCCAAGTATTCACCACCTCGATTTGATCAAGTATTTTTAATGATTTTCCTAACTACTTTTTAGCTTCAGCTTTGAAGTCCTTAAACTTTTCAAAATGTTAGACTTTCTATGCATTAGGTAAGTATAACCATATCATGAGTAATCACCAATAAAAGTGATGAAATACTCAAACCCACATCTAGCTTGTACATTGATCAGTCCACAGACATCAATATATACTAACTCAATTGGTTCCTTGGCTCCTTTTCCCATTCTAGTGAAATGTCTCTTGATCATTTTACCCTCTAGACAAGATTCACAAACAGGAAGAGTTCTAACTTTTAATTCTCTCAAAGCACCATGCTTTGTTAACATGTTTAACCTATATAGATTAATATGTCCCAACCAAGGATTCCAAAGATATATGTTATCATCATCATTAGAAACTCTTTGTCGTTAGTTCCTTTTAGGTTTTGCTACTTTAAATATTTTAGAATTATTTAACGCGCGTTTAAAGCATATACAGTCCGTTCGATACTTTTGCATGACAAATATTGAATCCATTCTTAGAAATAATAAACTCATTATTAATTAAAGATACATCAAAAAATTGTTCATGCTGTAACAAAAAATTGTTATCATCATCATGAGAAACTCTTTGTCGTTAGTTACTTTTAGGTTTTGCTATTTTAAATATTTTAGAATTATTTAACACGCGTTCAATCTGTTTAAGCATATACAGTCTGTTCGATACTTTTGCATGACAAATATTGAATCCATTCTTAAAAATAAAAAACTCATTATTAATTAAAGAAACATCAAAAAATTGTTCATGCTGTAACAAAAGAGAAATCAAATTTTTCAAAAATCCGGGAGCGCACCACTGTCAACTCTCATAATGACCTCACCATCAGCCATCTCCCTTGACAAATCAAGCATCTGCAATTGATTTTTTAAAATAATTCATATAAGCATATTCGAACAATCCTAATAAATCATATTTCTACATATGAGAAACATGATTAATTAAAACTACATGGGTTTTCATGTATGACATGTGATCGACTAATGTATAATCATGTTATCAATCTTATCAATAAATATCTATTTAATAATTACTTAAAATAATAATGGACCGACTGGGTATTTTTAAATTACAACCACTGAAATAAAGAAATAAAATTATAAAGAGAACTTCAAGATTACACATTTCCAAAATATCTCATTCTCCACTTGATGACCATCTTCATAATGTTCCAGATTTGGACAAAACCCTTTTAATTAGGAAATAATATTTTTCTTAATTAAAAAAATATCAATATAATTATCTTTTAAAAAATATTGAATTTGACTTAGTCAAAAAATAATTTATTGACTTGGTCAAATTTTGATCAAACTCAATCAATTAATTAATCTTTAATTTTCATAAGTTTGAGACATATGTGCTACTCGGATTTCAGCAACAACATGATGTAATTAAAACAAAACTAAATTTTGAAGTGGAACTTTTTTTTGAACTAAAGCTATTAACCACCATAGCCATTCCTAAGAACATGAGAGCCTTAACTAGAAAACTCTATATTAGTTTCAAAAACTACCTAAAAGTAGGTTAGGTTACTTTAGGCAAAGCTGTTGGAAACGCGGCGCTCGCACAATGAAGGTGTGGTGGCTTTTTAAAAATTTATTAAAAACGAATAGTATATTTTTTGATAAAATGAAAACAAGCGCGATGCAACGGTTTACAAAATAAAATTTTTTATAAAAAACTCTTTTCAATCAGGATCCATTATATATATATNATATATATATATATATATATTTTAAATCTAAGGCATATATGAATATGAATCATATACCTCTTTCTGTCTATATCAAGCGTCATCACAAACAAACGATCTTACGTTCCCATGAATAACAGACTTCGAGATCTACACCAAGATCTTCCAAGCCAAACCTCAAATGCCCTAGGACGTGTGTGGGCACGTAGAATAATTCAAAGACATTTTTTCAGTCTCTAGAGTTCTAACATTTAGTTCTCTCAAAACATCATTTTGTGTTAACCTGTTTAGCCTATCTAAATTAATATGTCACAACCTAAGATTTCAAAGAAAACTATGTTATCATCATCATGAGAAACTCTTTATCGTTTGTTACTTTTACGTTTTGCTACTTTAACTAATTCAGAATTATTTAACGCGTGTTCAGTCTGTTTAAGCATATACAGTCCGTTCGATACTTTTGCATGACAATTATTGAATCCATTTTTAGAAATAATAAACTCATTATTAATTAAAGAAATATCAAAAAATTGTTCATGCTGTAACAAAAAATTGTTATCATCATCATGAGAAACTCTTTGTCATTAGTTACTTTTAGGTTTTGTTACTTTAAATATTTTAGAATTATTTAACGCGCGTTCAATCTGTTTAAGCATATACAGTCTGTTCGATACTTTTGCATGACAAATATTGAATCCATTCTTAGAAATAATAAACTGATTATTAATTAAAGAAACATCAAAAAATTGTTCATGCTGTAACAAAAGAGAAATCAAACTTCTCAAAAATCCAAAAATATAATAAACATCGTCTAAAACCAAATAATTATTTTCAAAATTAATGCGGACTGTCCCCCAATGCTTTCGTTGACACGAGCGCACCACTGTCAACTCTCATAATAACCTCACCATCAGCCATCTCCCCTGACAAATCAAGTATCTGCAAAGAAGAATATGCATGGTTAGTGGCTCCTGATCCAGTATAAACAATGACAAATCATATTCAACTAAGCAAGCTTCAAGTACAAGTAAATCAAATTTACCTTTATTTTCAGCTCGGAGAGATACTTGTTATAGTTTCTCTTCCATTGACCTTCAACCCCACAATGGAAACATTTTCCTGCAAGTTCGTTGTCAATATTGTTCTTCTCGCCCTCGACTGACCTTTTGGCCTTCTTTTAATTATAATTCTTGCTTTTGTCCTTACGATTCTTCTTCTTTCTTTTCTTGCTACTACCAACAGAAGGAGAAGGGTTTTGCTCGATAACATTTACCTCGCCCCCAATGGTAGCCTCTGTATCAATAATTCAAGTATTGACTCGAGGCCTTTCTGGTCTTTCTTCAGCAAGAATAAATTCACTATGCTCATAAACTAGCAACATGTTCAAATTTGATTTCCATCTTATGAAATTATCACCATTCAGTTTTCAAGTGTAAGTAAAGCAGTAAAATATATGTAATTCAACATAATTGAAATAAATATCCAGAATTCGAAAAGTAAACGTGATGCATGAATACAACATAATAGACACATAAATTTAACATTTACTAATCACGATAAAATAACCCAACAATTAACGTGTTTCCTTAGTGACGGTCAAATTAATCTTAGACTATCTATGAGACATCATAATCCTTATTAATTAAAACTTAAAATATCTCATATTTTCTCTTTTAGAAAAAAGGTATTGCTAGTTTGGTCAACTCACAATTATTCACATGAAAGCCTAATTGTGACTATGTGAATGTAACTCATTATTTCAGATTCCATTATTTGATTTAGAATATGCAATCTTAGGGTCGATCAAAACTAAACTACATCACTTATTCTTATCTTATTAAGAGGTCCAACATTAGTATTGATACAGATCGAAACCTTCTTTAGGGGGAGGAAAACAAAGCCATCTCGAGATTCCCACTATACCTCACGGTGTTATACTAATATTGGAGATCATAGGTTACATTAACATGTCAACCTTTTTCCACTCACTTTTTAGGATAACGTGCTTCTATTTTAACTAATCAATTAATTTCAAATTAGTTACTAGTTAAAATAATAACCCTATGAATGTTAAATTAATAGTTAATCCAATCTCATTGGTCTAAGTTCAATTAACCTTCTAAAGAGACTAAGTCATAATTAGATGAACTAATTAATTACATTCATCAAACTCTAATAAAACTCTTTTATTAAAGTTAGTTATCCTAAAGGTTACTATAGCTTTTAGAGTGATGTGATTACCAAATTTTAACAAGTTAAAACTTAACAGTTTGCATGCAATTGATTTTTTAAAATAATTCATATAAGCATATTCGAACAATCCTAATAAATCATATAAACTCATTATTAATTAAAGAAACTTCACAAAATTGTTCATACTGTAACAAAAGAGAAATCAAATTTCTCAAAAATCCAGAAATATAATAAACATCGTCTAAAACCAAATAATTATTTTCAAAATTAAGGCGGATTGTCCCCAATGCTTTCATTGACACAAGCGCACCACTGTCAACTCTCATAATGGCCTCGCCATCAGCCACGCCCTTGACAAATCAAGCATCTGCAAAGAAGAATATGCATGGTTAGTGGCTCCTGAATCAGTATCTAGGATGACAAATCATATTCCACTAAGCAAGCTTCAAGTACAAGTAAATCATATTTACCTTTATTTTTCAGCTCAAAGAGATACTTGTTATAGTTTCTCTTCTATTGACCTTCAACCCCACAATGGAAACATTTTCTTGCAAGTTCGTTGTCAATATTGTTCTTCTCACCCTCGACTGACCTTCTGACCTTCATAATTCTTGCTTTTGCCTAACGATTCTTCTTCTTCCTTTTGTTACTACTAACAACATAAGGAGAAGGGTTTTGCTCGGTAACATTTACCTCGCCCCGAATGGTAGCCCATGTGTCAATAATTCAAGTATTGACTCCAGGCCTTTCTGGACTTTCTTCTGCATGAATAAATTCATTATGCTCATAAACTAGAAACATGTTCAAATTTGATTTTCATCTTTTGAAATTATCACCATGCAGTTTCTCAAGTGCAAGTAAGCAGTAATAGGGTTAGTTATGATATATATATAATAATAACTAAAAAATAAAACATACGTAAATCAATATAATTGAAATAAATATCTAAAATTTGAAAAGTAAACGTGATGCATAAATGCAATATATAAACACATATATTTAATATTTACTAATCACGAGAAAATAATCCAACAATTAACGTATCGTCTTAGATTCGGTCAGATTAATTTTAGACTGTTTATGAGACTTTCTCATCTTTATTAATTAAAACTTAAAATATTTAATATTTTTTCTTTTAATAATAAGGTATCGCTAATTCGATCAAGTCACAATTATCCACATGAAAGTTTAATTGTGACTATGTGAGTTTAACTCCTTATTTCGGATTCCATGATTTGATTTAAAATATGCCTCCTTAGGGTCGGTCAAAACTAAACATCACTTAGTCCTATCTTCTTAAGAAGTTCAACCTTGGTATTGATTCAGTTTGAAACCTTACTTAGAGGGACGAAAACAAAGACATCTCGATGCCCTCACTGTACCTCACGATGTTGTACTAATAGTGGAGACTATAGGTTACATTAACATGTCAACTTTCTTCTACTCACTTTTTAGGATTAAGTGTTTCTATTTTAACTAATCAATTAATTACTAGTTAAAATAACAACCCTATGAATGTTAAATTAACAGTTAATCCAATCTCATTGGTCTGTGTTCAATTAACCTTCTAAAGAGTCTAAATCATTGTTAGGTGAACTTAGATTAACTAATTAATTACATTCATCAAACTTTCATAAAACTCATTTACAAAAGTTGGATATCCGAAAGGTTACTATAGTCTTTAGAGTGGTGTGATTAAGTTTTAACTAATTAAAAGCTAGCAGTTTACATGCAATTGATTTATCAAAACAATTCAGATACTTATATTAAGACAATCCTAATAAATCATATTTTTACATATGGGATACATGATTAAATAAAACTATGTGGGGTTTCACTTATGACATGTAATCTACTAATGCATGGTCATGTTATCAATCATATTAATAAACATTTATTTAACAATTAAATAAAATCAAGTGACTATTGAGTTTTTCTACATTACAACCATTGGAATAAATAAATAAAATTATAAAGAGGATTTCAAGATTACATATTTTCAAAATATCTCATTCTCCACATGATGTCCATATTCATAATCTTCAAGTTTTAAACAAAAACATTTTAATTAGGAAAAAATATTTTTCTTAATTAAAAAAATATCTCTCTAATTATCTTTTAAAAAACATTGAATTTGATTTAGTCAAAAAATAATTTATTGACTTGATCAAACTTCGATCAAAATCAATCAATTAATTAATCTTTAATTTTCATAAATGTGAGACATATGTGCTATTCGGATTTCAGCAACAACAGGATATAATTAAAACAAAACAAAATTTTGAAATGAAACTTTTTTTTTTAGATAAAGCTATTAACCACCATAGCCATTCCTAAGAACATGAGAGACTTAATTGGAAAAAGCTAGATTAGTTTCAAAAACTACCTAAAAGTAGGTTAGGGTATTTTAGAGAAACCTGTTGGAAACGCGAGGCTCACGCAATGGAGGTGTGGTGGCTTTTTAAAAATTTATTAAAAATGAATCGTACATTTTTTTATAGAACAAAAACATGCACGACGCAACGGTTTTCAAAAAATCTTTTATTGAAAAACTCTTTTCAATTAGTATCCATTATATATATTAAATCTATGTCATACATGAATATGAATCATATATCTCTTGTAGTCTATATCGAGTGTCATCGCAAACCAACGATTCTGCCTTCCCACAAACAACGAACTTCAAGATCCGTACCAAGATCATCCAAACCAATCCTCAAATGCACTAGGACGTGTGTGGACACGTAGAATAATTCAAAGACATTTTTTCTGTCTTTAGAGTTCCAACTTTTAATTCTCTAAAAGCACCATTCTTTGTTAACGTGTTTAACCTATTTAGATTAATATGTCACAACCTAAGATTCCAAAGATATATTTTATCCTCATCATGAGAAACTCTTTGTCGTTCGTCACTTTTAGGTTTTGCTACTTTAAATAATTCAGAATTATTTAACGCGCGTTAAGCCTGTTTAAGCATATACAGTCCGTTCGATACTTTTGCATGATAAATGTTGAATCCATTCCTAGAAATAATAAACTCATTATTAATTAAAGAAACTTCAAAAAATTATTCATGAAGAAACGAAAGAGAAACCAAATTTCTCGAAAATCCAGGAATATAATAAACATCATTCAAAACTAAATAATTATTTCCAAAATTAAAGTGGACTATCCCCAATGCTTTCACTGACACGAGCGCACCACTGTCAAATCTCATAATGACCTCGTCATCAGCCATCTCCCTTGACAAATCAAGCATCTACAAATAAGAACATACATGGTTAGTGGCTCCTGAATCAAGTATCCAGGATGACAAGTCATATTCCACTAAGCAAGCTTTAAGTACAAGTAAATCATATTGACCTTCAACCCCACAATGAAAACATTTTTCTGTGAGTTTGTTGTCAATATTGTTCTTCTCACCCCCGGCTGACCTTTTGGCCTTCTTTTTATTATTATTCTTGCTTTTGTCCTTACCATTCTTCTTCTTCCTTTTGTTATTACTAACAACAGAAGGACAAGGGTTTTGCTTGGTAACATTTACCTTACCCTCAATGGCAGCCTCTGTGTCAATAATCTAAGTATTGACTGCAGGCCTTTCGGGACTTTTTTGACAAGAATAAATTTGTTATGCTCATAAACTAGCAACATGTTCAAATTTGATTTCCATCTTATGGAATTATCACCATTCAATTTCTCAAGTGGAAGTAAAACAGTAATAGGGTTACGCATGGTAAACATAATAATAATTGAAAAATAAAACATATGTAATTCAATATAATTGAAATAAATATTGAGATTTCAAAAATTAAATGTGATGCATGAATGCAACCTATTAAACACATAAATTTAACATTTACTAATCATGATAAAACAACTCAACAATTAACGTGCCGCCTTAGAGTCGGTCAGATTAATCTTAGACTATCTATGAGACATTCTCATCCATATTAATTAAAACTTAAAATATCTCATATTTTCTCTTTTAACAATAAGGTATCGATAATTCAGTCAACTCACAATTATCGACATGAAAATGTAATTGTGACTATGTGAGTGTAACTCATTATTTCAGATTTCATGACTTGATTTAGAATATGTCGCCTTAGAGTTGGTCAAAACTAAACTACATTACTTAGTCCTATCCTCTTAAGAAGTTTAACCTTGGTATTGATACATTTCGAAACCTTTTTTAGGGGGATGAAAACAAAGCCATCTCGAGGCTTTTACTACACCTCACGGTGTTGTACTGATAATGAAGACCATAGATTAGATTTACATGTCAACCTTCTCCCACTCACTTTTTAGGATAACATGTTTCTATTTTAACTAATCAATTAATTAAAAATTAATTACAAGTTAAAATAACAATCCTATGAATGTTAATTTAACAGTTAATCAAATCTTATTGGTCTAAGTTCAATTAACCTTCTAAAGAGTCTAAGTCATAATTAAGTGAACTTAGATTAACTAAGTAATCACATTCATCAAACTTTAATAAAACATTTTTACTAAAGTTGATTATCCTAAAGGTTACTATAGCCTTTACAGTGGTGTGATTACTAAGTTTTAACTAATTAAAATTTAACAGTTTACATGCAATTGGTTTTTCAAAATAATTCATATAAACATATTAGGACAATCCTAATAAATCATATTTTTTATATATGGGATGCATGATTAAATAAAATTATGTGAGGTTTCATGGCATGTGATTGACTAATGCATGGTCGTATTATCAATCATATCAATAAATATTTATTTAACAAGTAAATAAAATAATAATGGACCGAGTGACTATTGGGTATTTCTAAATTACAACCATTGAAATAAAGAAATAAAATTATAAAGAGGACTTCAAAATTACATATTTCCAAAATATCTCAGTCTCCACATGATGTCCATTTCCATAATCTTCAAACTTTGAACAAAACTATTTTAATTAGGAAAAAACTATTTTTCTTAACTAAGAAATTATCTTTTAAACAATATTGAATTTGACATAGTCAAAAAATAATTTATTGACTTGGTCAAACTTTCATCCTCAATCAATTCTTTAATTTTCATAAAATTAATAAATAATAAATAATTTTAAAACTACATTAATTTCAAAATTTAAAAGATAAAAGGTAGAGTTAGGGTCATGTTAAACTCTGTAATGATAGGGTAAGTTGGTATCAGGGTTTTTGTGAAACTTCCATAACTGTGACAACAGTTGCCACCGATGACATGACTCTCCCGCCGCTGCCCAACACGGCCGACCAACCCCAGCCATCGCCGCCTGCCACCATCGCTACCTGCCGCCATTTTCGATGTCAATTTTTTGGTGAGCTTGCCGCCAGAGTCGATTTTTCCGGCGGTGCCAACGCCAAAAATCCTATTTCTTGTGTCGATGTTTTAATTCCCTAGGAGTTTGTCTCGTGCATTTTTCGTCTTCTCGCGATCGAAATAATTACAATTTGATATTCAAAATAAAATTGTAAAAATTCATACGTCCCAAATCGGCTTACACAAGATCTAAAGAAAAATCAAAGAACAAAGTATAACCCAATATTCACTATACAATTAACGACCAATTATTTAACCATATATCCAAAAAACACCCCATCCATTAATTCACATATTTCAAAATATATTATGAACAATGCATGAACACCCACACATTGTTTAATATATAAATATATAATGACCGTTCTGATATCAATTGTTGAAAAATGCAGCGTTAATGCAGTAGAAATCATGGTGGCTATTTAAAAATTTATTAAAATCGAATCGTATGTTTTTTGAAAAAGTGAAAATAAGTGTGCCACAACAGTTTTGAAAATAAAAACTTTTATTGAAAACTCTTTTCCATTAGGATCCATTATATATTTATATATTAAATCTAAGACATACATGGATATGAATCATATAACTCGTGTAGTCTATATCAAACGTCCTTACAAACCAACGATCTTGCGTTCCTACGAATAACGAACTTCGAGATCTACACCAGGATCTTCCAAACCAATTCTCAAACGCATTACGACATGTGTTGGCATGTAAAATAATTTGAATACACTTTTTCTGTCTCAGATGTACTCAACACATGAGATCTAAAGATTTACTAAGAATAATTAATTCTGTAAGACAATCCTCTAAGACAATACGATGATTATTCTTTCAGAGTTTTTGACTAACTTTTAATCACAAAGAAAGTTTACCCTGATAGCAATTGTATTCTCAACATTCAACTAACACTGAGCCCATTAGAATAATATTTATATATATATTTTCTAGGCTCACAGATTTTTAAAGATATATACAAAATAACATTTAATCACAAATTTGTCATTGTAATGTGACTCACTGCAATTTGGTGCACAACTAAAGTGCCACACAACACTGCAGTTGTCGTGAACTAACACGGTGTCTCACGACACTACTGTAGTTCCGTGTGGCACTACAGTATTGCACGCCCACTAATGTAGTATAGCGTGACACTAAATTGTTCATGTCAATCTTTGATTCTCAATCAGTGATTGACACGTGACAATTACTGTGAATTAAATATTTATTTTAATCAAATAAATATCCACATATCAGTTAAGTCAAAATTAACTTATCTGATCATCTCAACCAATTAGCTTATTTGTTAGTTCACAAATAACATATTTAGTTTATTGAGTCAATATCTAATAATAATTTATAATTATCTTATTTTATAAATTATCCATTGTCTCACTTATTGATATTTAAAAAATTAATCGATATAATTATTTATATATAATTTCTAAAAATTAATATAAATAATTTAATTAATTAATCACACATAATTGTCTCATAATTATGTACTTGTCCTAGAATAAATTTTTTTTTACAAGTCTGTCCTTTTCTCATGTCCTGAAATATTCACACTGTAAACTACGTAGTATAAAGGTGACGTGTGAACCATGAACCTATAATTCTAAGTTCCATTAAACCAGATTATTAATTAAACTCTTTAATTAAATAATCTTATTTATTAAATTCATATTACTTCACTATAAATATGAAATTGCACTCTTAGAGATTATAGAATGTATTTAGAGAGTATTCTTATATAGTCAATTGATATAATCATTTCATGTAGTTTTATATTACAATTATTGGTTCGTAAATTAGAACCGATCAAAGTTACCATTTTAACCTTCTAATTACTTCTTGATCCTCAAGTACCATTAATTCACTAGTGAATTACTATAATCATATTATAAATTTGAGTTCAATAACCATTCAGTTTAAGAATCAACACTTAAAGGAATCAATATATGATCCATTAGCAAAACTTGGATTCCAAATCTTATAAGATAGTGTTCCTAGCCATCCATATCACTGAATTTCTAAAATAAAAGTCACTAGCTTGTTTTACAAATAAACGTTAACGAGTGCATCAAAAGATCCAGTAGACATGTATAGGAGTTCATGACTACTCAGGATTCAGACTGATCTACATATGAACATCAAATTTATGTGTATTAAATCTTTATGATAAATAGTACATTAATAAATATATTAATTCACATTGGTCATGTCATATATAATTATGTTATATAAAGTACATTCACTAATATGTCTATCCACATCAATGATCTGGATCTAGATCACACGCATTCATTATGCTTGGTAAACCGTACTTGCGACCATTCATTAAAGATTTCATACTTTAATATGTTCTTGACTATTTTATTCATTATTAATAATCTTAATCCTCTCGTACTAATACAAGATTATAGTCTCATTAATGAATATGATATTTACGGATATTTATATAAATTATTCAATAATAATTTAAAAGAACAATTATAAGAAAAATGTATTTCCATTAAATTTCATATTACAATATCAATACACATGCTTTGATGGCATTACCCCCAACAAAATCATTATAATTCCCAACAACCACTAATTAGAGAACTGATAATACATGTGGGTTAACACATATTAGGGAAGAGTAATTCTACACTGATCGAGTAATTGACCAAGTGATGTGTCAATTACTCATAGGTTAATTTGTTAAAATATTTTTATGACTCATAAAATACTAATATATAAATAAATGACACATCACTTAGTGACTAAAGCCTAGTCAATTACTTGGTCGTTGTAGAACTATTCTTTTAGGGAAGAAATTTTGCCATAGATGGCTCCATTATAGAACTTATAATAAAAAATGATTCACCAATTTAATAGTATGTAAAAATGACCCCTTATAAGTTAATTATGAACTTTCTATTTTACTCTTTTCACTTTTGTAACCACCCACAACAGTTTCCTATCACTTTTATTTTTTTAATTTGTCTATGATATTCTCTCACTTCTCTTAAATAATTTTTTTTAAAACATATTATACCCACAATCCTACTTTCATTTTCTTTATGCGTCCCCTACTCCCCTCTCTCTCTCGCGAGAGAGAGAGAGAGAGAGATCCATCTTTGTTTCATTTTTTGTGAAAAATGTAAAAATGGAATGGGAGATCCCCGCACCCATTGCTCGTTCAATTGCATCTATCTCCTCAATAGATATACTTATCGTTAATATTTTTACTTACTGTTGTGATACACTATAATGTGTCATGTTTCCATCATTCTCCAATATTTGAGTGATGTTGGCCAAAAGATAGACAACATCTTCAGTTTTACAGTCAATTATCTTTCTAGATGAGCATAAAAAATAAATTTGAATGACCTTTGCTAAGTAAACAACTTGCTCAAGATAAGTAAATATAAATTTATCTATTTCAGACTGCGAAAAATAACTGTAAACTAAACCGATGACATAAAAAGATTTTTGATGATTTTTGTAGATTAGACAAATTTTTTTAAGCAAATCGAACAAGATTGAGTAGAATTTGAGAAAATACCATAAACAAACATAAGAAAAAAAAAGTGATGAAAAATTATTCTTAGTGGTTACAAAACAAGTGAAATGATAAAATAGTAAATTTATAACTAATTTAAAACTTATTAAACTTAAAAAAGTTCTTTTATATTATGTATATAACCTGTCATTCATACATATAAGTTAATAAAAATAATCTATTATAATTTCAGTTTAGGAAACCATTATAATTCCCAAGCCAACCAGCACTAATTGGAAAGGCCATCTTTCGAGTGCAAAAATTTTGGGCCCAATTTTTTTACTTGGGGCTTAAAGAGAAAAAACCAAGCCGCTAAATTATCTTACAAATTATTTTCTTTGTTTTTGTGTTTTCTCTTTTAATTGAAAATGAGAAAAATGATCAATTCTAAACTCAGGTACATTTCTTGTTACTATTTAAATGACTTTTTTAAAAAATTATAATATTTTATAGAAAAACGTAAATATCATAATAATCTCATGTTAATAATATATAATAATCTTTTTATTAACGAAATTATTTAGTTCAAATAAAAGTAAATTGACAAATAAATGGTAAATTTATTAATATCATGTTAATCATAAATAATTATACTTTTATAACAATATTACTTAGTCCAAATAAAAAAAATTGACAAAATAAAATGCCAACCATTGATAATATAAGAAAATATGTGACTTTGATAAATAAAAGAGAATTCGTAAAGTTTAATCATTTAATAATTTATACTCTTAAATTATTTATTTAGTATCAAATACTCATAAACTATGAGGATTAGTCATTTATATCCTTTCCTACTAACTTCTGTTAAAAATTAACAGAATTTTTTTTAATTAAATTAAAATTCTAATTAAATTATTAAACACTAAAATAATACTAAATAAACTAATTTGCAGTAAAAAAAAACTAAAAAACCCCAAAATACCTAAACCACTTCCCCTTCCCCTTCCCGCCACTCACCCTCTCTCCCTCCGCGACTCACCCTCCGCGGCTCACCTTCTCCCTCCGCGACTCAGCGGAGTCAAAATGTTTATCAGAACTGTATTTTGTCCAAGAAATCCCAAAACGTGCTTGTAAGCCAAGAAAAATATAAAAATATATGAAAATGAGAAAGCGTCAAATAAGAACAGGATCTGGACGATTTATAGAAAAATGTTTAGGCGCGTTTTTATGAAGAATCCAGCGTGTTACTTCAGAAACTTCAGATTCTAAGTACTTTTTTAGATGAGTTTTTATAGTTTCAATGGTGATTCCTTGTGCAGGGACTGAGACATATTACTGATAGAGAAGTATGCCGCTTCATGATATCATGCAAGAACTCAACCAACATTGATACAGTAACTGATTATTGATACAGTAATTGATTGGCTTGTAAAGCATTCCAAATCAAAGAATTGAGGGGCTGAGTCGGGGAAGGGGAAGGGATTTAGATATTTTTTGGTTTTTTGGTTTTTTTTTAGTGAAAATTAGTTTATTTAGTGTTTAATAATTTTGATTAAAGTTTTAATTTAATTTTTTTTCAATCATTTAGTTTTTAACGGAAGTTAATGGAGAGGAATATAAATAATTAATATAATTTAGAAGTATTTGATGTTAAAAAGATAATTTAAAGGCATAAATTATTAAATAGTCAAATTTTAAGACTTTTATTTTATAAAAAAAATCGTTAAATTACCGAGCTTGTAAAAATTCTCAACGGTGTCACCAAAGTCCTAACATGTTAGGTAACATATGTTACACCCATTATTTCCGACAGCCAGTCACCAGTTATTAACAGAATTCATTGTGCACATACTAGATTCTATTAGGCCACATAGGCCCAGAAGCCAAACTGCTTAGCTTCTACAGGTTACATATCATGACGCGCTAACTATGGCGAGTGGGTAAGTACATTATTAGGTGCCCAGAGGTCATGGAGGATTAGGATAAGATGAGGGGCAGTGACTCTAGTGGTCGTGAAAAGCCACATTGTATAAACTCTGACCCTGATCTCACATAACCTAATCTCACGCGGCCGTCGTGTAGTTCGTGTGCACCTCATGACAAGGTTCCCCTTCCCACTCTTCGAAGTTAGAACTCCAAGGTATATTCGGATGCGACTTATTAAAAAAGAAATATGGAAACTGAAGAAATCTTATTTTACATTTAAAAAACTTCTAATGCAATATACACAGAATTATTCATACACCCTTAAGATTTATTTAAAATACCTGACATTTCTTGCAGTTTAAAGAAAGATAAATATGTTCATTTTATTAAAAAAGAAATATGGAAACTGAAGAAATCTTATTTTACATTTAAAAAACTTCTAATGCAATATACACAGAATTATTCATACACCCTTAAGATTTATTTAAAATACCTGACATTTCTTGCAGTTTAAAGAAAGATAAATATGTTCATTTTGTTACAAAATATTTAGTTTTAAAATGAAATGATCAAAACAACTTTATATCTAAACTCATTTAAGTAATATTGACTCGGACTTGAAAAAACCCTCAAAATATGAAATTAAGTTATTTTTCTCATAATCGAAGGAAACACGAAAATCTAGGTTCTACCAATAAGCAATATAGAAAAATAAGAGTATCCTTAGTATTTTGAGAAAATTTAACATTATTTGTAAGGAAAATAAAGTTTTTGAGTTTTTTAGTCTCTAAAATAAAATGTTAAGAGAGGTACATATCTTTTCTTAAATTACAGGAGTGTTCGAATCTTTTAAGCAAATCTTAATAGGTGTCCTAAGTACTTTCCTTATTGTTTTTTCAATCTAGTCCGCCCTATACTAATTATGAGATTTTTTTAAGCAAATTATGGGATTTCAATGGGAAATTTTCAAAGCGTAATCAAAGTATTGATTTATATTTATGAATTTCATTCAATTTTTTTAATAATACTTAGTTTCTATTCATGTGAGACAAAATTTCTCATTAATACTGGCGTGGTCTAATCACGTCATTACACGTGTTGCACACCACAAAATTATAAGTAATTTAAAAAATTTTAGATCTCACCAATAACATTAATAATAATAGTTCTTAAGAGAAGTGTGAATAGTAGTATGTCATTAAATATTATCATGACATACAATAACATGATTGGATCACGTCTTGGTAAGGAAGAACTTCTTCCCACCTGATAAGAAGTTAAGTGCTATACATTTTATTTTCATAAGGAAAATGTCAATTTATTTTATGATTCTGAAAATATTAGTAATTTTTTACTATGAAATGAAATATTGTAATAATACTTAAAATAGTATTTCTTTCATATATTTTGTTATGTATAAAAATACTCAAAACACCCTTTTATTTATTTTAAAAAAAGTAGTAACTCCAAGATATTTTAGTGAAATTCATATTATATACGGTGTTTAACAAATTAACTGAACAAAACGAGTAAATTATAAATTGTTTCATGAATTCTACTTAATGTCTTGAATAGACATATACCATCCCCTAACATTTAGCAAAAGTTATTTTGTTAATTAAGCAACTAAATAAAATGTGTACTAGCTTGAGGGTTGGAGGTAAGTAAGTATAGTAAATAACGTAAGCCTAAAAACGTGGAGAAATGAAGTGGAATGAAAGACAAACACTTTAATAAATTTTAAGTGGTGACGATGCTCAAAGGAAGCTCTTCAACTGAGGAAGGGCATAGGTTAGTGTGTTTGTATAGAGGGTGAAAGTCGAAATCCTCACAAAGTGAGAATGGATGAGACTATCATAGGAAGTTCAAAAGCAGACCACATATAATTAATCCATGGTTAGTTACACGGGGTTGTAAGGATGAGGATTTTTTTATTGTTGTTGTGCAACGACAAAGAGAAAAAATTGATCTAGATCATTAGCTCTGATTTTGACAGTCTAGATCTACTCATATGTGAAGTAAAAAGAGAGAAAAATATTTTTATTTTTAATTTATTTTACTTGTCTAGTTCATCTCATCTGAACGGCTCAGATATGATGAAGGCCCAGATGAATCAAACTTCCTCTATCGTTATCAGTGCCAATAGATCAGACGTGTATATAGTCATAATTCTCAATAAATTAGGTTGAGATGGAAGGGGTAATGTTATTGGTGTAACTGGTCATAACTAGTAATAATTTATATACATGTGATCAGGGTTTGATTTCATTCATATTTCCTTTGACAATAAAAAAAATGTTGAGGTGGAAAAAGGGAATCGTACGTGCGACAAACTGTCATGGATGAGTCATGGGGTGAGCATGTCAATCATCATATTAGGGCGAGCTAGTAAGTGAGTCACGTCAAAGAGACAAGTCGTGTTACTAAGCAAGTCACTCCCAAGGACTCCCATCTAGTGTCTAGGTCCATTTCCATGGCATAAGGAATGTAAACCTATAGAATTTGAAGTGGTCATGTCAAGGAATGGATAACGTTTCTGACGTGAAAGCCTCATCTAATCTTTCAAGGCCACAAATCTCCAAGCAGTTCCCGAATATGCGTATGTATCATCAAGTATTTTCACTTGACTTAATGAGTAGTGTAGGTGGAATAGAGTCAATACAACTATCCATATACAAAAGGAAAAGGTAGCTCTCCTTTATAAGTATTTGTTTTAGATTTCAGGCAAACCATTTTTATTTAAAAAAAGAATATTGAATATATTTGAAGTCTTAGAATCTTTTATTCTTCCTCATCCTAAAGCTGATAATGTCATCATTTTCGTGATGAAACACGTTGGTGAGGCTACGAAATGGTGAAATTTTTCGTATGATGATTGTTCAGTTTATTTTTTTATGATTTTACATGACATGAATCACAAGCTGAACTAATTTAAATCTCCATTCACTCAATATGTGAATCCAATTATTCTGTCATATGGTACGAACCATACGGTTCATTTGAGAGAGTCTTTATGATTTTCCCAGTTCGCTAATGATGGTACATCAATCTATATATAATTAACACATTATTCGCTTAACTACCTCTATTCTAGAAAGGGTTAATATCATAGGACCCCCTAAACTTTATCTCAAAATCAATTTATCCCCGACTATTAAATGATCACATGTTCGGCACATGCCTATTTTATTTTCCAATTTTGCCCTTTTCTTCAGTCTTATAAGGTATATATCTCTCATATTTTTCCATAAAAAATATCCACAAATTGCATCTCCCTCTTCACTAATTTGTCAAAATTTTGAAAAAAAATCAACTTAATTTAATGTTATCCAAAAACCTTGTGTTATTTCACTATTTTTTATGTATAAAGTTATTTAAAATATGTAGATATTTTGATCAATGGAGAAATATTTATTTTTTAATTGTAAGAGCATTTCTCATGTAAGACCTATTGTTATATGTTGTTTTTAACGGATGTATAAAACAATTGCAAAATAGTTGTAATATTTATAAAAAAAATAACTGAATAATTGTCATATCCACCTGTCATAACATATCCTTCAACAAAATCGAAAACCTATTTCATCATTTCCATCTACCACAAAAAGCTTTAATAGCACATCACTTTCATCTACCATATCATACGCTTCAAAATATAGTTCACAAAAAAGACATTATAAATAGTTCATAAAAAAATATGTTCTAAATATAATTCACAAAAAACAAGACATTATAAATGGGTCATCTCTTTCTTTTTCCTCTTCCTCTTCTCCTTATGGTGTCGTGAGATAATCGTTGTATATCTTGGCTAGGTTGAGTTTCTTGACTATATGTAAGAACCTAATTTAACAAAACAATAAAAATTAATCTCAAAGTCTCAATTCAAGTAGCAAAAATAGTAACAAAACAACCCAATTCATCAGCAAAATAGTATCCATTCCAATAGCAAAACACAAGAAAAAAAACAATAGTCCTAATTTAGCAAAAAAATAGTAGGAAAACATAAAAAAAAATAGCAACAAAATAGCCCACATTCCAGTAGCAAAATACAGAAGCAAAATAACAGTCCTGATTCAGCAAAAAACATTAGGAAAACAGCAAAACAATCCACATTCCAGTAGCAAAAGACAGAAGTAAAACAACATTCCAATAGCAAAACACAGAAGCAAAACAACAGTCTTAATTCAGCAAAAATAATAGAAAAATAACAAAACAGTCCACATTATAGTAGCAAAACACATAAGCAAAACAACAATCCCAATTTAGTAAAAATAATGGGAAAACATAAAAAACAGCAGCAACACATTAGCAAAATAGCAGCAAAACAGTCTAAAATTCAATTACTTACCTATGATTCACTTTGTGATACTCTTTGTGGTGATCTTTGAACCTAAGTTGAACTTTGAGGTGCACTTTGGACGTAAAAAGAACATTAAAGAACTTCATTGCATGGTAGGAACAATATTATATACACCTACGTAAACATTAAAGAATTTATTTGACTAGGAGGAGTAGGCCTAGATTAGGAAGCTCCTTGGTTTTCTTGGACCTAAAGAAAAAAATGACTTACATAACTAATCCAATCAAAATTAACTTTTAAACAAAACTATAAATGAATTACATAATTAATAAAACTTACTGTTTGGGACCGATGTTTGTTTCTCTTTTTCTTTCTGTTAGGGTTGACAAGTTGTTTGCAGGCCCTTGCATTATGGCCTGCTTAATTACAGTTACCACACTTTATCTTTCTCCCCTTACCAGATGCTCTAGTAGCGTTATGAGATGTTATTTCTCCTTCTTGTATCCTTATATTTTTCCTTGGTCTACCAGGCTGTCTGTGCACAATAGGTGGCCTGGTGGGGTCATCCCTCTCCACAATGTCCCATCGATCATCAGATGGGACAGGTTTGATGAGGCACTGATATGCCTTCAAATGCCTTTCTTTGTTGTACACATCATCCACATATCTCTCAGGTCCCTCTTTTTCATCATGAATGCACACAATAACGAAATCTAACATTGCCAGTATATTATGGATATCAATATCATAGTTTAAAGGCGAGAGATTTTTGAAGTTTCATAGTCTAGTGATCTTACCCCATTATGGAATATAACCACAGACAACAAATCACAATCGATCACCTCGAATACCTAAATTTGTGCCCCATTGTAGCTGCTGAAAGGCATATTCATTAGTTTCCCTCTATGATGTAACTCACATCTTATAGTTAACATAACTGAAAAGATTCCAGCATGTAAATCACTCATACTTACTGTAAATAGTTGATACACTACATAAACAATAAACTACAAGAAAAATCGCTTATGGCGGCGGTTTTTGGTCTTTGACGGCCATTTTGACCGCCGCCAAAAATTTATATGACCGTTTTATAACCGCCGCCAAATCAGCCGCCATAAATATTTTTTGTGGCTGTTTTGCCGACCGTCGAAGGACCGCCGACAAAAATGCATTTTTATCGGTGGTTGAAAACCGCCGCTAAATGATTAAACTTACAAAATATATGGCGGCGATTATAACCCGCCTCCATAGGGTGTTTTTTTATTATAAAAAAGTTGAAGTATGTGTCCCCTTTAGCTGCACTCTTCACAAGAAGTGGCACAAGTTTGTCCCCTTCAGTTTTTTTATGCTTCTGACATATAGATCAATTAAACCCAAAAAAGTATATGGAGCGTGATTGCAAAGCATAATTAAAGAGTTCTTGTATTTAGCCTTCTCTTTTTAATGATAACAAATCCAAAAATATAAGCAAGCAATTCCAAAGGTAGAATAAAAATATAAGCAAGCAATTTCAAAAGTAGAACAAAAATATAAGCAAGTAATTCTAAATACCAACATCAATTTATGATTCAATGTAGAAAAACATGTGATTCAATACAATTAATAAACTGCATATTAATTGTAAAGCAAAATAAAAATACAAAGTAATAACACATGTCTATTTAATGAACATGGACCAAGTAATGTAATTGCTAGTTAATTTCAGCTCACCTTATTTCTTAATGTCTACGTTCCTCTCACTACTCTAGGAAACGGTTCATCCCAAATATAAATTCAAACGAAATAGGAATGACTCTGCTACCAGCTCAGCTTGTAAAGGTATGAGCACTTGAAACCTATAAATTGGCTAGAAAAGAATGGGAGAAAATCAATAGCTCTACACAGTCAAAACTTTTGTCAGGTACAAATGCAGGCATATTTTCTATTACTGACCGAGAACATAATTTCTTTAAGAAGACCGCATTTATGAATCAAGAATATGTCATTCATATATCATATGGACATGCTATTGACGGTAGAGTACATTCATGTTTCTTGAAATCCCATCCTTAAAACGACAATGCTTCAAAACTAATATCAGTGGTGTACATGTTAGAAGTTGAAAAATTGGTTTAGCTTAACAGTTTGATAGTTTAGCTATATCAAGATAAGTTAATGACCATTTATGAGTAGTAATAAGAGTCGACTATCAGAACATCAAAACAGTCCCATTTTCCCAACATCTTCATAAGGTCTTTCTATCCACGATCATTACAAAACATGCTTACAAGCATCTAAAAAGAAGTACTTGATATTATAGATTATATTCAACTTCAAAATCAAAAGGCATAAAAATGAAATATACTTGATTTAGTGAAATTGTCTTAATGAATTCTATTAAACTTATCCAAATATTTATTCTTATGAACTATACTTGACCATCTTATGATTTAAGAAATGGTTTAAAGAAACGATATAGCAAATACTAGAAGAAAAACAAACTTTAGCAGAATAAAAATGCACAAAAAGCAATTAGACTCGGTCATCTATAAGAGTGTGAAGCAAATAAATCCCCTTTCAGGATCATGATCTTCAATTATTTCACAAAATAATAAAGGAGATCTAATTATTATAATTAATATCTAGAAGAGAGCTTGGAACTGCCAACCCCAACCCCTTCGGGTTCCAAAAAAAAGGAAAAGAAAACACCTCCAGAAGAAAAAGGAAAAGAGATGCCCCATCTTCAGATAAATCATGAAATGTGAAGAATAATAAGATTGACTTTTAGGCATTAAGAATATATGATCTTGTAGATATGAACTCCTTTCAAATTACTCTATCTTTCTCTAATTAGCAAAAGAAAGGGGAAGAATGAAAGCCCCATGTTGAAGATCAAAGATGAACATAGGAAGGAGTTAGACTGAACAAAACCAATTAAGAAACCTTTTGAAGAGAAAACTGAACAAGAAATCAGAAACGACTATAATCACATTGTAATAGGGACTAAGTAATGTATGTAATAGGAAAATGTATATATATAGGTCTAAGTAAGGTTAAAGAAAAATTAATTATCAAAACCAAACCAACTAATTATCTGTAATGATCTTCAAATCAGTAAACAACAATAAATCAGAAACGACTATAATCACGCTATAACAGTTAAAAAATGATAATAAATCAGTGAACAACATGCCTCAGAAATGAAGATATTATTGAAATCGAAATGAAAGAATGAAGAAGGAGGATGAGGAGAAGGATGAGGAGGAGGGGGAGGAGGGGGAGGATGAGGAGAAGAAGCAGGAGGAGGAGAAGGAGATTACCTGAATTACCAGTTCGAAGTCCTAATATTCTTATGAAATCGAAGAAGAATAGAGGGTTTGAAGAAAATCGAAGGGTTAGGATTTTTCGAGTTAGGCACCTCTAGAAAGTCGCAGCTTTTAGGGTTTCAAGGGAAAAGACGCGAGGAAGGGAAAATGGGATTTTAAAAGAACTTTTAGCGGTTGTTTTTAAAAACCGCCGCCATGCACCGATTCTTGTAATGTATAACAACGATTTTACTAAAACCGCCGCTAAAAGTATATCTTTAGGGATGGTTTTTAAAACCCACCGCAGTAAAACAACCGCGAAATACCATTTTTCTTGTAGTGACATGTAATATTCAACACGAAATTAATATTCAAACAAGAAAATAAATTTTATTATAACACATGGTCCCCATTTCAACCCATGGACCCAATTTTAGAAATCAATAAAAAAATCCCCCTATTTAAGAGACTGAAGTAAAAATCAGATCACAAATAAAAAAAAAGAACGAAGAAGAAAGATGAGTTACCTGAAATCAAAGGAGAATGGGTGAATTGGAACTTCCGGGTAAGAGTTATGGCTGTTTTGTTTCAGGTTAGGGGTTTTCGGGTTAGGGGGCTAACTGGTTAGGGTTTGGACTGGAAAAATTGAGGGAGAGGGAGAACTTGAGGGAGAATGTTGCGAAATCGACGGAGAAGAGACAAACTCGATGGAGAGGGGACGAACTCAAGGAGATGGAGGCACTGAAAGAAAAATCTGTGAAAGAGGAGGAGATGAAAATCGCGGATGGAGGAGGGAGATGAGATGGAGTTTTCGCGCGGGGTGGGGGGAGGCAAAGTGATGGGGGTGATTTTTTAATAGGGGCGGTTTCGATATTTTATTGATCATGTGAAATACACGTGATCGATTAAACGACGTTAAAACTGAAATTTCAGTTCAAGAGTAAAGTGATTGATGAAGAAAGTTTAAGTACTAATTTAAAAAAAAAATAATTTAAAAAGATAAATTAATTTTAAGATAAAATTTAGGGTATATTAACTCTTCTAGAAATTGGTTTTTGATTTTAATTGTTAGAAAATGGACAAAATGGTTAAAGTGAAAAGGAAAATTCTAATACTTAGAGAGAGAAAGGTAGACAATGCAGGTCCGGTTTTTGATCCTATCTGAATAGAGAGGGAAGATAGAAGATTACCATAGTGCCAGCTCACAGATAGCCGACGAAAAGGGAATCACACCCTCGAATATTCAACACCCACCCTATCCTCAACATTAAAAATAGACACCAATTAAATTTTTATTTATAAAATCTCCCAATCAGAGATTCGTTGCAATACGCGACGCCCCGACTTCGGAGATTTCTCTTACTCTTTTCATATAAATCATCTATCTTCTAGCACATCCTTACCGAGTCCGATCAATTTCTAGTCGGTCGTCCTTAAGAATTTGATTTTTATCTATTGTCTGTGTTTGGTTGAAGCTGATTTTTTTTTTGTTTCGTTTTTGTCTGGTTTGATGGGCATGCTGATGTGAGTCAGAAGTTTATTCCATTTGATGATTCTACTTTGATCCCATATTCGAATTTGGGGGGCAGTTTAAATTCCTATTCGTCTTGTTTGGATCTATCTCGGACAACCCGCCTTGGGTATATGTATTTCCGGTGAATCTGTCCTATTTAATAAGGAAAAACAGAGAAACTAAAGATAGGTTTTGGTAAAAGGGAAAGTGGGTGATTTAGAAAATAATGGATTATGGAGAGAAAATGCAGGAGGTGGAGATGGGGAAGGGATTCAGAGAGTATGTGGAGGCTTTAGAGGAAGAACGCCGTAAGATTCAGGTTTTTCAGCGTGAGCTACCTCTCTGCTTGGAGCTTGTCTCTCAAGGTTTGGCACTTTTCAACTTTACCTTTTTCCATTTTTTTTCTTTTCTTGTTCTTTTGGGTAAATTTCACAAACTACTCCAACATTTTTATCTATTTTGTAATCGCTAAATTAGAAGGGAAAATTAAATTTATTTTGCATTGTAGTTCCTTTTTTTTAAGAATGAAGAATATGGGTTTGATATGGGTATACAGCGATTGAGTCTTGTAGGCAGCAGTTGTCGGGAACGACGACAGAGCACTTGAATGGAGGGCAATCAGAGAGCTCTGAGCAAACTTCTAGTGAAGGTCCTGTGTTAGAAGAGTTCATTCCAATTAAAAGGGCTGCTTCTATTTCTGATTTTGATGGTGAAGAGCAACGGCCTAACAAGAGTAGAAAGGATCATAAGAATATTGATAAGAAGAAAGCTGGTCAATCTGATTGGCTTAAATCTGCTCAGCTATGGAATCAATCCCCAGATCCACCCCTCAAAGAGGTACTTCTAATAGATACCCTTTTTAAAGATCCAAGGGAAAACTGGATTTTTGGAGAATAAATCGTGATTTTTGTTGCAGAATGTAACAAAGAAGGCGTCGGTTGTGGAGGTGAAGAGAAATGGAGGTGCTTTCCAGCCGTTTCACAGAGAGAATATTGTTGTATCCAAGACTGAGCAAACCGCATGTAAATTGGCTCCGGTGACTACCACGAGTTCCACGGCGGAAACAGCGTCTGGAAGCAGTGGCGGAAGTAGTGGAAGAGAAGAGAAAGGACAGACACAGAGAAAGCAGAGGCGTAGCTGGTCTCCTGAGTTGCATAGAAGATTCTTGCGTGCCCTTGAACATCTTGGAGGTTCACATGGTAATCTCAACTTAACCATATTAATTTATTAAATCTCCAGAACTTTTTCGTTTCATTTTTATTCATCTAATCATATCCTTATGAAAAATTTAATACCGTCTCATTCGTTATTTTGAAAAAAAAAATTCTAAAAAATGAACAAACAAGGAATTGATGTTGTTTTCTTTAAAAAAATTAATATTTGAAAACGTGTTTGTTTTCTTCTAAATAATTTTTTTTTAAAATTATTAAAACAATTTTCATACGATTTTGATAAATTGATTTGGTTTTACGTTTTCTCAAATAAAGAAATTGCTCAAAAACATTTACCGAAATAACTAGTGAGTATTGTTATCAAATTAAGTTTTTTTAAGAAAAAGCAATGTAATCTTATTTTCTTAAAACTCTTTTCCAAATCGAAATTATTATTTATTCTTTCATTTGGGTTAGAGATTAAATTGATACAAGGATGTGATTGCTTTTTCTTATTGAAGTGGCTACGCCAAAACAAATAAGGGAGCTAATGAAGGTGGATGGTCTTACCAATGATGAAGTCAAAAGCCATTTACAGGTTTGTATAGTTGTAGTATATCAATCTCTTATTAAAATTTGAATGCAAATATCAATTTTTTTATTTCATGATCTTTTTTATTTCCTTTTCAGAAATATCGTTTGCACACAACAAGGCCGAGTCCTCCTCCGCCTAACAACGGCACCGTGCAACCACCACCACAATTTGTCGTGGTGGGGGGCATATGGGTACAGCCACCTGATTATGCAGCCGTGGCAACAACAGGGGAGGCAGCTAGTGTTGGTGCAGCCAACCCAATATATGCACCAGTGGCTGCAGCACCTGCACCTCCTTCTGTCTCAGAGACACCGGCAACTGTACTCCAAAGACCAAAACCAAAACCGAAACCGAAGCTTTCCGATCAATCACGGTTGGAAGAAAGGGGAGTTAAGACTAATTCACCAGCTACTTCATCCTCTACTCATACTACTACCACTACTACAGCTTAGCTTCCCCTGTTGTGTAATTTTTTTTCTGTAGCATGAGAATGATGTAAAGTTTTTGTAACCAAGAGTCTTGATGTAGGAATCTCTTTATGATAGTTAACACAATGCTGTTGCTTATTTTTGACAATTCCAAAACGATGATTGCTCTAGTTGTGAATCATGATCGACCGTGCTCCTTCCCGGTTTATTGTTACCAATGTAACTCCAGAATTCATGATCAACTGAGTTAGATTATTTGGTCAAATAGAATGAAATTTCATGGTATTATTCCTGTTGAACAATGCCTGACCATTGACCTGGAAAAGGTCTAGTCTTTGACCTGGAAAAGGTCTAACTTGCTTGCTTCCTTTCCGGTACAAATGTTTACTATAGGGTAAACGGAAAAAAGATGAAAATTAATTCTCCTCACTTTAATTTACGGGTGTGTTTACTTAGAGAGAGGGAAATAGAAGAAAGAGAATTCTCTTCTTCATTTTCTTTTCACTTACTTACATGAGGGAAAAAAAGAAAGAACGTGGGACTCAAATATTTCTTTCTAAAAAAAGGGAATTAAGTTCTCATCTCCCCTCACGGAAACTAAATTCCCTTTCAGGATGCTACTTTTCTCTCCCCAAAGCAACCTCGAACTAAATTACATAATTAATAAATTAAATAATTTATTTTAGTTAATATAATTTAGTTTAATTAATAAATTAAATACTTATATAATAAATAAATTATTTCATTGAGAAATTGAATAATAATTTTAATCACCAAATAAAAATTCTTTACATTAATTAGTAAATTGATAATGTAATTTAATTATTATTACTTTATTTAATTAGTAAAATAGAAAAGATGTATTATAACTAATACTAATTTATTTAAAACATGCAGCATAATTATATACTAGAAACTAATTAGAAAGTGTGAATTAGCAAACTATCATTCCAATTCACATTATTGACATTAATGTTGATTCTTGACAGTTAATAATCATATCAATAAAATTTATTATTATTTCATATTTCATTTATTTCTTATTCCTTCTAAAATCCATTACAGTTTAGACAGGATCGTCAAAAGGGCTGGGCCGGGCAGGCCCGATCCAAAAAATTGTTGGCCCTGGCCCTAGCACAAGCAGTGTCCAACGAGCCGTTGACCAGTCAATTAGTTGGGCCGAGTTGGCCATGTCTGAAATTTGGAAGTCCAAACCCGGTCCATGGGCTCGGGCTTACGGTGGACTATCGGGCTTGGTCGAAGGGCCAAGCCTACGGGCAGAACTTTTAAAATAATATTTATTTAAAATTGTCTTCATCAAAACATCATTTTCCTCAATTGATATTATTAGATGCATTTATAGTTATTTAATTAGAAATTTTATAACTTAGACACTAATAAGTAACACAACATTGTAAAAAAATTACTATCAAAATTATAAACTACATAAAATGTGTAATCTAATATGATTTCTCAAACCTTAAATGCTTGGAGTGCTTCTGTATAGGATTTGAAACTCAATAGCTCACAAAGATAAGAAATTAAGTACTCAAAAATTTGAGACTTAAAACTTATAAATTTAGAACTTGATTTCTAGTAATAAAATGAGAGTTTTAAAAATGGTATGCACTGAAATCATGAGTGAAGAATAAAAGAGGGAGGGAGAATATTAATCATAAATTAGGGCACAACTTGTGACCAAATGAGCATGGAAATGGGCCTGGCAACCCAGTCCAATGAGCATTTATAGTTATTTAATTATGAAATGTTATAACTTAGACACTAATAAGTAACACAACATTGTAAAAAATTACTACCAAAATTATAAACTACATAAAATGTGTAATCTGATATGATTCCTCAAACCTTAAATGCTTGGAGTGCTTCTGTATAGGATTTGAAACTCAATAGCTCACAAAGATAAGAAATTAAGTACTCAAAGATTTGAGACTTAAAACTTACAAATTTAGAACTTGATTTCTAGTAATAAAATGAGAGTTTTAAAAATGGTATGCATTGAAATCATGAGTGAAGAATAAAAGAGGGAGGGAGAATATCAATCATAAATTAGGGCACAACTTGTGACCAAATGAGCATGGAAATGGGCCTGGCAACCCAGTCCAATGGGCTAGTCCAACCATGCTAATTAGCCTGGCTTGCGGGCCTACCCTAGAAGCTAAATGTCAGTTTAAGCCTGACCCTAATACTTTAAAGCCGGGTCATAGAAGCCTGGTAGCCAAACTCGGGCCAAACTAAAACCCGCTGGGCTCCGGCTAGTCCAGTCGGATTACTGGGCTCTGGACTTTCTAACGAGGCTTAGCTTAGTAAACACACCCTTTATGTGTTTACTTACTAAAGAAATGGAAAATAATGGTGAGACCCACTAAATTTTATTCCCAAAGAAAGGGAATTTAATTTTCCCCTCCCCACTAGAGTTTTTTTGTCAATGTTACATTACAAATTTTAAGGAGAATGAAAGAATATGACCCGAACTCATGACCTCTAAGGTATGGATGTTGGGGCTTAACCAATTGCGACAATCCAATTTGTCCTCCACCGGAGTTAAGTTCCCTTCTCCGAGAGAATTATTCCAATTTTTAATGTTCCAAAATTACCCTCCAAAGTATAGATGAAAAATATCCTCCACTTTAGAAAATTAACAAAAATACCATACAATGTTAATTAGCAAATTAAATCAATTATTTTAATTTGTGAATAAAAAATAATTGCTATTGGTTATTTAAGTTGTAAATAAAAAATTAATATTTTTGAATATTTTTATTCAATAACTTTATTTCCTTATACTAATTATTTACTTAAGTAGTAAATAAAATAATTTATATTATTTATTAGATTCATTAATTTATTTATTACTAAATTAAATAATTTATACTTAAATCACTAAAATTTACTAATTTTTTTGAATTGTTAACTTAAATGATTTATTTTAGCTATTAAATGAAATAATTTATTGTAATCATTCAATTAATTTACTTATTGCAAGTAATTTATTTTACTTCATTAATTTGTATCTTAGTTAAAAAGATTTACTTTAATTAATACTAATGTATTTAGTAAATTATTTATTTCATAATTAGTACTAATTTATTTTAACTTGTAGAAAAGTATGTGCTTCGCACGTATTAGAGAATTTTAAAATTATACAACAAGTTTTAAATCCAAATAACAAAAAAATAAAGATGGTCCTCATATTTACAGTTAAACTGTTACAGATTAAAAAAAATTCGAACATGTCATGCATCATCTGAAGATTATATATTTATAATATAGTTATTGTAAATAGAAGCAAACTTGAATAAGGCATGCATGATCTCGAGATAATAAATTTTCTATAAAAAATTTTAAATTAAAGAACGCACAATTCTAACAAATTTAATATCGTAAGATGAGATGAAAAGAAACTTAGAATTAATTGAGAAGAAAAAATTACATCTGACGAACTATTCTACTACAAATAATGGACATTGAAATTATTGCATTTATTATCAAATAAAAAAGCTAAAAAACAAAATAAAAAATATACAGATATACAGTAACATTATTGACAAAGCAATGTTCATGGTATAAATATCTCTAAAATAATATACATGATTCATCACATTTCTTATAACATAATAATATAAAATAAATTTTTTATATAGTACTAATAAAAGTATAATTATTTATAAGAGTTTAAATGACCTAAATAACAAAATAAAACTGAGTCTATACTATATTTAATGAGACTTAAAGGGTATAAGGAGAAATAAAAAGTTTTTCTTTCTTAAGCCTCTTTTAATATAGTAGAGATACTTTATTTTAACTATTATCAATTATTTTAAACAAAGGTTATAACAATATATTAAAATAAAAATTAATTTAAAAGTCAGAGTAGTAATTTATTTTGCAATGAGGTTATCGTGGTAGATGAATACAATCATTCCAATTCTTGAATGTTGATTAACATATAAGTGACATTACAATTTTTTTTATTATGATTTTTGACATAAATAAACACATCAATAAATTTATTATTCATTTTCCCTTTCATTCTTTTCCGTTTCATTTTATTCTAGTTCACTTTAAAATTCATTACGGTTTAGTAAATGCACCCAAAATTAAAAAAATATAGACGAGAAAATGTAAGAGAACTTATCACCCCCAAAAATTTATTTTAGGATTCAATCACCCCCAACAAATTCCAATCGTGCAATTATATACCTGAAAGAAAACATGTGTTTACACGTGCTCCTCCAATTAATTGATCTTTTCCAATGAAAAAATAAATAAAATGCTACCGAACTGAAAGGTCAAGGCCAAAGGGTGTTAATGTCATTTATCCAATTATCCTTATCAATATGGCCCTACTTGCTTATATATATGTGTGACCCTAGTTGATATTGAACATCCCTTGTCATCCGCTTTCTTTTAGAAATAACCTTTTATCATTAGATTATTAAAAGTCTTTATGGGGAATATTAGTAACGCACTCCACCAAATTAGTCTAGAAATGATAAAATTATTTTAATTAATGATAAAACATATGATCTTTGAATCACTTACTTTATTAAATGAAATTTAGATCTAAATCTTGATTAGTTTATAATCTCTCGTGGTTAATCAATAAAGAAATATTTAAATTAACAACTTAATTTTGTGGCTAATCAATAAAACAATTTTTAAATTAACAACTTAATTTTGTAGAGCCACGCAGGTCATATAATGACTCTCTGATGATGAGGAAGTTTTTTTTAGTACCCTCATCCCTACATAGAGTAATATCATGTGGAAGAAAAATTCTTCTACACTAAAAACCACCTTCTTTTTCTTTATTTTGATTCCCGTGCAATTATTATATATATATATATACACACACATAAGTTTTCACATTACAGTTAAATATGTCCAGAATATACCTCATCCCTTCTCATTATAAGGAGGCCGGAAGCCAAATATTATTCGTTTAAAATATAAAAAAGAATAATGTTAGTGTTTACTTGTTAAACAGGTGATGAAATTAAAGGTCACCAATTAAATTTGAAAATTCCCAAAAATTTGTTTTCTGAACGTGGGTTCTCTAGGACCAAACTTAAAATTAGTAATTTTGTCCACTCCTTCAACAAACAAATTAAATAGGACAAAAAGCTGCATTTGGAGACAAGTGATAATCGCATGGTCTTTTTCAATGAAAAATGAAACAAAGAAAGAAGAGTTATGGTTTTGTATTATGTTGTACTCTCACAAAGCACCTTGGCATATACCAAGATTCCATTACGCATTATTTAATTAAAGAAATAGGAAGAATATAAAGAAAATGTGGAGTTAATTTATACTTTAGATGTGAGTATATTCCTTATGATTTTTTTTATAAACTATCTTTTCCAAGTCTAGATGAAGATGGGAGGAGGTGTATTCTCTAAGACAAAGAATCTTGGCTTGCCCAAGATTCCCATTTTTTGTTATGTTCAATTAAATAGTCCAAACGTCTCTTTCTTTGTTTTTTTTAATTAGTGCATGTTTACGTTTCTAGAATAAGAATAATTCCACGGGGAATCAAAATAATTTATAGGTCTCTTTTCACCTTAGTGAGATTGATTTAGTTGAGTTTTGGGATTGGCAGCAAAACTGAGCCAAACAAAGGAGAAAGAAAGAAAGAAGAGAAGAAGAATATACTTGATTGCTCCAAAAATCTCCCAATCTTTCATTGACATTAACTGACAAAAAATTGATACAAATATATAGTCATTGCAAGAGCTTTGACCAACTAAGCAATTGACTAACTATAACACGTCTTAACAGTTTAAACAAAAATGCGCGGGAAAATGATTACATAATTAATGTATTAATTACACAGGTAATAGATTAATTGATATTATATTTATTATCTCCCCTCAAGCGAAAGGGGGTAAGAGCCACATGAAGCTTGTCTTTAAGGAAGTGGAACCGTGATTCAGGGACTATTTTAGTAAGACTATTAGTTGTTTGTTCGAGAGAAGGAACAAATCGTATGTCAAGAGTCTTGTTAATAACCTTGTCTCGAATAAATTGCAGATCAATCTCCAAATTTTTTGTGCGTATATGAAGTACAAGATTAGCAGCCAATGAGATAGCACTCATATTATCACACCAAATAACTAGAGCTAAGAGACAATTGCTGTAATTCAATGAGTAAAGAATTAATCCACATAAACTCAGCAGTGGCATTAGACAGAGAACGATTTTCACTCTTTGTGCTTGATCATGCAAAAACCTGTTACTTTTTAGAAGACCAGAAAATAAGAGAGGGTACTAAAAACATTGCATCAGGATTTGATGCCCAATCAACATCAGTATAAGCTTCAATATGAAGAGAATAAATTGGTTTAAGTAGTGTGCCATCATAGATAGAGCCTTTAAGATATCTAAGCAACCTTTTACAGGCTTTCCAGTGAGTCTCAGTAAGAGCTTGGATAAACTGGCTCAATTTATTTACTATGTAGGCAATATTTGGCCTAGTTAAAAAGAGATATTGTAGAGCTCCCAAAGTAGATCTGTAAAGTGTAATATCTGAGAAAGGAGGAGAAGAATCACGACAAAGCTTAATTGTAACATTAGTTGGAGTGGAACAAACTTTAGATTGAGATTGGTTTTATGCAACACATCTGAGATGTAGCCAGCTTGTGACAAATGAAAACAAGTAGAAGTTCTTACAATTTCCATGCCCAGAAAGTGAGGAATAACACCAAGATTCTTGAATGCAAACTCATTGTTTAAATCAGTGATTAAGTTGTCAATCTTAGAAGAATTATTACCAATAACCAAAATATTATCAACATACACCAAAACTATAATCTTACACTAATTTTGTTGGTATAGAAAGACTGAAGTGTCTAAGACAACATTGATAAACCCTCTTGACAGTAAGGCAGACTTGAGGCCATACAAAACTTTCTTAAGCCTGCAAACATGTGTAGGATATAGAGAAAAGACATAGCCTGGAGGTTGAGATATAAATACAGATTCAGCAAGCTTTCCATTAAGGAAAGCATTATTAACATCCAATTGATACACTGGTCAGTTGAAAGTAACGGCAAGAGTAAGCACAATTCTTATAGTTGTTGGTTTTACCACTTGAGAAAACGTTTCATTGTAATCAACACATGATGTTTGATGAAAACCTTTTACAACCAATCGTGAGTTTTGTCTCTCTATAGTCTTATATGTATTAAACTTCAATCTGAGTACCCACTTATTATCTACAAGATTCATAGAAGAGTTATAGGGAACCAAATCTCAGGTTTGATTAGCCTTAAGACCCTGATACTCAAGATCCATAGCTTACTTCCAAGGCACACTGGTAAGAGCTTGTTTTGTTGATGTGGGAATTATAAGGTTGAGATTAGGTTTTGGAAGGTGTTTAAAGGTGAGACAAGCTTTAGGTTTAAGTGATCCAGTTTTGGATCATGTGACCATAGGATGAGAAGGTAGATTTTGATAAGGAATAGGTACTTAGTGTGTGAAACAGTGGGTTGGATAGATCTAGATTGGAAGAATCATAAATGGTAGCAAATGGTACATGAATAAAAGGAACATCATCATGATTGTCAATGATTGCATGATCTGTTTCTTAAACATTTATGATCTAAGTCAAGATTATGCAAAGAAGAAGAGTTAGAAACATTACCAGAAGGAGACTTGTGAACAATAGGAGCTGATGGAGATCTCTGAACTTGCTGAGAACGTGTAAGGGATGTTAATGCCTGTAAAGGACTAATTATGCCAAACTGAAAACTTGCACGAGAAGGAGATGTACAACATATAGGAGTAGTATTTGACTTAGGAAACCCTTTAGAGAAGGGACAAATAATTTCATTAAAGATAACATTTGTAGAAACATAAACTCCACCAGTTGAATGCAAACACAAATATCCTATAAACACACAAAGATTATTTCTAAACTGAAGTTTATGCTTGTTACAAGGACGGGGTAACATTCACAGCCAAAAGGCTTTAGGAAGTTGTAATCTAGGGTTTTATTGAATAAGACTTGATAGAGGGACAAACCAGACAAGGTGGTAGTTGGAAGCCTATTAATAAGATAGGTTGAGGTTGAAACAGCATGCCACTAAAAGGAAGAAGGCGTGGCAACTTGGGCAAGCAAGGTAAGACCTGCTTCTATCAAATGTATGTGTTTTCTTTCAGCCATCCCATTTTGATTATGTGTATAAGGACATGAATGTCTAAATTGGATGCCATTGGAGATTAAAAATTGCTCAAACACTCTATACTCCCCTCCCCAATTAGATTGAATGGATTTGATGTTGGTTGAGAATTGATTTTCTACAAAGACCTTAAACTGTAAGAAGACCTTAAATGCTTCTTATTTCAATTTAAGAGGATAAACCAGCTATACCTACTAAAATCATCAAGGAAGAATATGTAGTGTCTATACCCATTAGAACAAGTAGAAGTCGATCCCCACAAGTCAGTATGTATCAATTCTAAGGGTTTGGTAGCATGAGATTCAAAAATTGAATGATGTAACACATGACTCTTGCCTTTAGGACATGCTGTACAGAATGTATGTTGGGAGGTAGGAGTAGTAATATTACACGGATTGAGAACTTGGGAAACAATTTTAGCACTTGGATGCCCAAGCTTTTGATGCCATAACTCAAATACAGAATAAGGATGCTTACGAATTAGTAGAACACGTTGTATTATTGATAGCAGAAAATGCAGAAGGATTACAAGTCATAGCAGTGTGATTTGTAGACAATTTAGGCTTATAATTTGAAAGAGAAATTATACATTGAACTAGATTTATTCAACATGGAATCAATATAGAAAATAGTTTTAGCTGCAGAAGAACATGTAACAGAAGAAAAATCATAAGAAGAGTTGGCATCAGTTATTTGACAAGTTAGTGCAGTAACCCCCTTATTTTTTGGCAACAAAAGCTTGTACAGACCTCCTTTAAGCTTCCTTTTGAGAAAGACCCTCATGATTGCTTCTTCCTTAACAAGACAATAATTGGAGTGAAATTCAATGAATAAATTGTTATCTTTAGTAAGTTGAGACACACTGCCAATGTTTTTAGCAAAATTAGGTATTTGAAGCATAGACTTGAGTTTTAAAATAGTAAAGGCATGAGGAATTGGAAGGAAAGTAGGACCTTTATGTGATATTTTGAGTTTCTTACCATCACCAACAATCAGTTTCTCTTTACCGTTGTAGTCTTATGCTAAGTGAAAATTGTTGAGATCAGAAGCAATGTGATTGGTAGCAGCACTGTCTATGTACCAATTTGTGTCACTGTAATTGCCTTCTGTGCTAGCAACCGTTGTAGTAGGATTACCAAAGTTTGTGTTCTGAAAATTCTGTGAAGAATAAGACTCGCTTCTCTATAATTGATAATTTCTGTCAAACCTATTATAACAAGTTAGTGTCAATGACTACTCTTCCACACACTTGACAGGTCAGTTTCCCTCCAGATCTTCCTCATCTACCTCTTCTTCCACCGTTAAATGATTCACGACCATTTTGATTACCTCTTCCTCAACCAAAATTTTCACTATGGTTACTGATATTTCCATTCTTTCCTCCAAGATTACTACCTAGTTTACATCACTTCCCTTCATAAGCCCAAACCAAGGCTTAACCACATTTTCTTCGCATCATCTTACGGGTGCGATCATACCAGCACTAAAGCACCGGATCCCATCAGAACTCCGAAGTTAAGCGTGCTTAGGCGAGAGTAGTAATAAGTTGGGTGACCACTTGGGAAGTCCTCGTGTTGCACTCCTCTTTTTTTTTTTTTACTTCGATCCGATCCAAAATCTCACCGTCTAGTTTACACCACTTCCCTTCATAAGCCCAAACCAAGGCTTAACCACATTTTCTTCGCATCACCTTACGGGTGCGATCATACCAGCACTAAAGCACCGGATCCCATCAGAACTCTGAAGTTAAGCGTGCTTGGGCGAGAGTAGTACTAAGTTGGGTGACGTGAATCAACCTGAGTCAAAAGTTATGACTTCTAGAAGATTGACTGTGACGATCCATTCGCTCTAAAAACTCCAACGTTACACCATCCTCATCAGTAAGCAAAATCGCTCCCTATCACCTCTATCACTCTCTCTCACCTTAATCGCTCCCATTCAGGATTCTTTCCATCTTAGGTTTCTCTTTCTCTCTCTCTTGTTCTGTCTTCTTGTTGTTCTGTCTTCTTGTTGTCCCGCTCGATCATGTAGGTTCAAGCTCAGATATGAGATTGTGAGTGATATGAGTTCGTCGCTCAAATCTGTCCAGATTTTGTTCTTCTAGTCAGCTTTGGTTCTTTGAGTTGGTTCATCTTTGTTTCTTACGACAAGATGGGGGTAACCGAGTGCTCAGAATTCATTGCTCTCACCTGATGAAGTTGGTTCAACTACGGTGCTAGGTCAAGCTTCTCTTTTGCTAAAATTTGATGACTGAGGAATTTAAATTCTATTTAATTATTTATTTTATCGAAACATAAACTAACCTTTTCTTCTCTGGCTATGGTTTACATTCTAGGACCGTTTGGTATAAAATTAAAAGTAAATGATTTTCGGAATAAAATTGCTGGAATATGATTATGAGAATGTATATGCTTGAAAAATTAAAATTACTTTGTTTTGTTAACACTTGGGAATGTTTAGATGGAATAGGCAAGGGAATGCTTTAGATATTATTATGAAATTTTAATTTTACCCTTGAACTTTATTACATAGTAAACGTACCATATATATTTTCTTCCTGTTGGAAGGTTGTCAAGCCTCTTTTGCAGGAGAGAACTAGGAAAAAAGTACAGGTGTTATCAGGTTGTGGACGAGATGAACTGCTTAAGATTATGTATAATGCTTCTCTACCACATTTCTGCAAAAGAGAGGGCTCAGGATCATCTCTGAATTCACATGAAGGAAATGAGAATTGCTTCTCATTGGACCATCTGTTTCATCAACAGCTATATAACTACATCAAGCAACAATCGATGACAAGCGAAGTTGCTACAATCAAGTAGGGATCTTTTCATGTGAATCTTCCTGAGGAAGCTCCGGAAGGAATAGAGATTGCAAAAATCATAGAATTTGAGTTGAACAAGTTTGGGAAAGGCAATGGGATTTCTGACACACTTGATGATCTCAAAATAAATGATGAGATGTAAGTAATAAAGAGAGACACATATGTTTTTCTTTTCAGCTTTCACTTAACAGCCAGCAATGGAAGGAAGCCTACTCCCTCTTTTATCCTCAAACATGTTTAAAAAAAGGGAGAAAGGAAATGACTTCTTATCTGAAGCTGAAAGCTGGAAACTTTAAGTTGTATAATTTGATTTTATTTAATAACAAAAAGCTTATTTTCTTCCCCTCATTTCTTTATCCTTCATCTGATAATTTTCCATTTCTTTATCCTTCATCTGATAATTTTCCCGAGTTATTTTTGTTATGCACATGGATGAATTATTGTGCTATGTATGATGTGCACAAGGGTAAACATTTTATTTTGTTGCATTTATGATATGCACATAAGTGTTTTGTCCATATCTTTTGACATGTCACATGTAAATACAGTAAACACATGTGTATGAAAATGTAATAATTGGATTGAGAATCCATCTTTTGCATATTTTATAAAATATATTATATTTACATGCTTTGACTTATGAAGTTGCCTCTAATATTTCATTTTGAAGGTAGTTCTTTCTCAATTTGTTTCTTGGAAAAGATTTTATAGTCTATATTAGACTAACTGTAAATTGAATTTAACTAAATATTATGATTGAAATATATTTTAGTACTATAACCTTGATTATTGAGCTGAAAATCATGAGTGTTTCTCTTACAAGAATTATTATTGTATATTGTAAATTCTATACCACATTAATACACTTGGAGCAGTATTGGTTCAATTGTATGGACAATATTTGATGAAAACCTATACGACGTATCATAATATAATAGCTTGGTCGAAAAATTAATAAGTATATACAAAAAAAATCTATAGGTAAAATTTATATTTTTTATTACTTATGTTAGTCATCTTATTATAAATTAAGTAATTATTATTCATAAGCATTTTACGTTCAAGGGTAAAATTAAAATTTCATAATAATATCTAAAGCATTCCCTTGCCTATTCCATCTAAACATTCCCAAGTGTTAACAAAACAAAGTAATTTTAATTTTTCAAGCATATACATTCTCATAATCATATTCCAGCAATTTTATTCCGAAAATCATTTACTTTTAATTTTATACCAAACGGTCCTAGAATGTAAACCATAGCCAGAGAAGAAAAGGTTAGTTTATGTTTCGATAAAATAAATAATTAAATAGAACTTAAATTCCTCAGTCATCAAATTTTAGCAAAAGAGAAGCTTGACCTAGCACCGTAGTTGAACCAACTTCATCAGGTGAGAGCAATGAATTCTGAGCACTCGGTTACCCCCACCTTGTCGTAAGAAACAAAGATGAACCAACTCAAAGAACCAAAGCTGACTAGAAGAACAAAATCTGGACAGATTTGAGCGACGAACTCATATCACTCACAATCTCATATCTGAGCTTGAACCTACATGATCGAGCGGGACAACAAGAAGACAGAACAACAAGAAGACAGAACAAGAGAGAGAGAAAGAGAAACCTAAGATGGAAAGAATCCTGAATGGGAGCGATTAAGGTGAGAGAGAGAGTGATTGAGGTGATAGGGAGCGATTTTGCTTACTGATGAGGATGGTGTAACGTTGGAGTTTTTAGAGCGAATGGATCGTCACAGTCAATCTTCCAGAGGTCATAACTTTTGACTCAGGTTGATTCACGAGGCCTGTAAAATATCAAATCGAAACTCATCCAGAGATCTGCGTGTGTAATCGGGTTTACCCGTTACAGCCCGATTTCAGGCCCAAACACGTTTTCTCTCTGAAATTCTAATTTTCTATATTTCGTGATTTATCGAAGTTGATGCCTAAATCCTCGTAATTTCAAAATTCGACATGTTTTAGAATATCGAATTACTGGTAATCATGCGCGATTCAACAAATTTGATATTGTTAGGTTTTCTTTGGGGTTTCCTCTACATCACTTACACCCTACTTCGGCCAATTACCATCATTATCATATGATATATATGTTTATCTCGATCTTTATACTGATGAGTGGCATTCATCCTTTTCCATTCGACATCAATCACTCTTGGGCCATAGGATCCAAAGTCACGGCTGATATCAAACTTCCGCCAATACGTTACTCTCGTGACAATAGCAATCTTCAGCTGATTTGTTCTAAAAACCACGATCGACCTAATTTGAGATATTAGTGGATAGCTTGGGGTTTAAAAGCTTGCCCTTGCCCTGAGAAGACTTAGACATTTTTCCTTTGCGGTCGAGATGACTTGTTCAACTTCGATTCACTTATCTTACACACTCTCGCGGCTGTAATAATTGTGTAACTACGATCGGGGTGGAATTTCTAGGTCCTAATTCACGTAGGAGACTTCCAATTATTTATCTTGGTCACTTGAACAGGCGATTAGTTATCACCCACGCGGCCATAACAATTCATTCAACTACAGCCAAAGGATAAATTCTTAGGATATAATTGACCTATGACCGATTACTTAGGACGTTACACACCAACATTCGATCACTTAGGCCGTAAAGCTTTAGCAAATATTATTTCTTAAGTATAGCCAATTGATCATTGCTTTATGGATACCGCNTGTAGATACCGTATTTTATCCGGCCTAATACATGAAATATACATCCTTTATATTTTGACTCTTTTAATAATCCAAGACTATATGTATAATTTGAAAACGAATCCAACACTAAAATAAGAAAAGTGGTCCAAAGACTAAAAAGTAAAAATTGAAAAAAGAGGACTAAAAAAATAAAGATTGAAAAAAAAGACTAAAAGTAAAAAAAGGCAAACCCTAATTTTACCTATAAATAAGAATGAAGTCTTCACTTAAAGGGAGGTTTTTTGGGGAGTGAAAAAAAGGGGGGAAGTCATTTTCTAGAGTGAGAAAGAGAGGGGTTGGAAAGAGAGGTGATTTTAGAGAGAGGAAGAGGTTCTACACTTCTATTATCTTCATCTTCTTTCATTTCTTCTTCTCAATGTAGCTTAATTGTTTGGTATATTTGTTCATAATATATTTTGTTAATCTCTCTTCTTCATATGAATGTAGTTGATATCTTTTGTATTTTTTTTATATACATAAGTGGATTGTTCATTCCCTATCATTTCTCCTCATTTAAATCTTAACATTTTAATTTTATGCTTTGATGATTTCTTTACAAGTTGGATATTGAGATGTCTTTGTCATCAACTTAATTAATGAGGATGATGATAAAGTTTTGAGGGGTGGAAAAATTAACCAAATGTGAATCAACCCTTTTAATGGGTTGAAAGTGTACATTTGATGCAAAGATCCCCTAGGATAATTTTCTCACACATAACAATGCATAAAATAGAGAGTAAAACCTCTATACAAGATTATGCAAATATCTAAGTTGTGAAACTTTTAATTTTCCTACAAAGTTTTTTTTATTATGTTCATCATTTTGTGACACTTGTTTGAACTATAATCATCCATGATCATCCCCTTTGCTATTTGATTAGCAATGACTAATGAGGGAATGAAAGAAAAATGGTAATTAGTGGACTAAGTAGTAAAAAAAACAGACATATTTATGTTAAAGAAATATATGGTTTATTTTTCATCATTGTTTTTTAAATTTATTTAATAATATTATTATTATTACTATTATATTATATTATAATATATAATATTATTAAAAAAAACATATATGAGATGCAACAGAGGAACTTTCCTCTGTTGCACCATATATATATATATTTTCATTTATTACATAATATAGTCTTTTACTTTATTCTTGCATTTTTATAATCTCAACATTTCATGATTTCTATAATTTTACATCCTATAGTTTATCTCTATTCTTTTACTTCCATTTTATTGTAATTATTAACATTAATTTCCTTTACATGTTTATTTATTTAGCATTTTTGCATCGCCATGCTTATAATGCGATTCTTGCATTATTCCCTTATTATCATATTAATATTTATGTATGCGTGGATTATAATTTTAATAATTAAATTTAGGTTTTATTACTTCTATTATTTAATTTTCACTAAAAAAGGCCGACGATGGACTTTGAGATTTTTGGGATACCAAACTTCTTGAACTACTGAGGTGAGGAGTTATTCTTGGGATACCGAGAATAACTCTAATAATGTTTTGATTTAAAAAGATATGAGAATACAAAAAAGGTAAATTTTTTAATGGTCTTTGAACCACCCATTAAAAGTAATTTATTTTGTTCATTTCTATGATACAAAATTCCTCAAATGGGACATTCAAAAATAAATCTCTTTAACATTTGCCTTAAAATAAAAAAAGTGGATAGCATTTGATTAAATTTGGTACCATTTTATAATGAGTGTTGTGGGGTGCTAATACCTTCCCCACACACAAACGACTCCCGAACCAACTTTGAGTTTTCGTAGACCAAAAAAATTTTTATCTTAAAATTGGGTGACCAATCACACCCTAAAATGATTGGTGGCGACTCCAAATTTCTTTTTCCTTAAAAAAATGAATTTCGTTAATCGCCATTCCGCGTCGCACGCACGTTGCGACAGTAGTTATAGAGAGAAAACGTGAAAATATCTTAAACAATTATCATAAAACCGTAAACATAAAAGAGAGGTACAATTATAAAAATGTCCAAAACTTATGAAAACAGCACGGGCTTCTGAAAATACTTAAAATGATATTTTTTGAGTCTGAAACAATTTCGATAAATCACAAAATAACAGTTTGGCTGTTATGTTCAGTGTTTTGCCCCCCGCTTGTATATTCCATTTAGATGGCAACGGCTAATATGAAGTTCGTTGCCCAACATTTCCTTGATGTATCAGTCGTAATTGTAGTTGTTGAATCATTTCCGGCCTATTCTCGTTTGTTGATAACTTGGGCTTAATCGGTTAGTCGGGGATGAAGAGTCTAAATTTTTTATTGTCATGAAATACATGTATAAATCCTATCAGTAGTTTTCCAACTAAATAATTATGTATGTGGTCAAAAGTTTGAGAAAAAGTGTTGCATGTTTTCAAATAATGCAGATACTATCCTGAACTACTTGAGATTGTTTCTTCATTATGGTTGCACGACTTTCGGCCTCTTCAGCTTGGGCTGTCCCCTTCCAACATAATTGGATCTAGAAATTTTCATTGAAGTTTTATTTCTAAACTCTTGTAGTAGTATTTGTTCTGAGCACCAGTGCCGCTGGGTGCGCCATAAAAGATATTTGGCTTGAAAATCTCAAGAAATTGTGCAAAAATAGTTAGGCCATGGATACAAGAAGTTGTACGAGTGTAACATTGGTCAACAAAGCTAAATTGTAAAACTGTTAAACTAAATCTAATTTCTACCAAGTGTCGTAATAAAGCCGGGACAATTCCATTTTCAGAGGTTCAAGAAAACTAGTGAAAATCTAGGGAATATACTAATACAAATTTTGAATAATTGCGAAAAATGAAATAGAGTGTTAGTATAAAGTTTGTCAGGTTGATTTTTGTTATATTGACAAATCTACCGACAAAAAACATAATCGGTTACTTCATGTTTTAGTTTGATCTTTTATGATCTTAGGTGCACTGCTTGATTCATTTATGTTAATTGAGTTCACTGAATAAAGACTATTAGTATGAGACATTTGACCAGTATGTAATAAGTATGTGGACTTTTTATCATAGTAATAAATATTTTAGATTTTAAATGTAAAAATATTTAGTTTCCTATCCCAGACAAAGTTCTAGGTTTCCTAATTGCCAAAAAAAAAATTATGCTAGTCTCATTTTCTAATGACTGTTCTAACGTTGTTTTCTCAACAAAGTCTTCCTTTGCTGTGTCCATATTCTTCTCTTAGGGAAATAACTATAGAGATAATATAATGGTTTTAATGGTTTTTTTTATTTTACCCAATTTTTTATTTCAAATTTCTCTATTTTTATTTATAAGTCTTTCAAGCTTTAAATTAATTCTTTTGATTTAAACTTTTAGTTTTAATGTCATTTTGATTTGTTCTAAAAGTTTTTAAGAATTAAAAATGTTTTAATCAACTTACATTAAGTTATATTTTGAGGTTTTTTTAAAAAACGTAAGAAAGTTTTATTTGTGTTATATATCAGTCTTATGCCTTGGAGTGAATCCAAGATTGATGAGACTTTAATGATACTTCTGTCTTGCGGTGAAGTCCAAGAAGATAAGATCAAGATCACTTGTCTCTTGACACGAAGATCAAGATTGATAAGCGTAGTGATTGCTCATAAGTTGAATAGGATACAAGATTGATGAGCGGGTGTTCCTGAGAATACGAGACGGTGGTACTAGGAATCAAGAGGTGTGACAAAATGATCAGTGGTACTTGAGTCTCTTTGTAAGTCGGATCTTCATATGCGTTTAAATTTTTAGTAGATTGTTGTTGGATCAGGTCCCATGATATTTTCATTGTTAGATTTTCCACGTAATAATCATGTGTGTATACCTATATATCTTTATATTGGTAGGATGAATAGTTAATCTAATTTCATATGATATTTTCTGCTGTGCTAAATTGATTTGTTTAAAATTTAAACTTTTAGATATCAACATATTCACCCTTCTAAGTTATTTTAGAGTCCCGTATAGGCTTTTCATATAGAGATTTACTTGATTTATGGAATATAATGGCCCTAGAACTTGAAGCTACAAAAATGAACTAAAGAATAAAGATCTCAGATGGATTGAAACTAATGATTTTGAATCTAAAGCTAGGAATTGAATAGAGTAGTGGTAGTAATTAATTTGTTAGGTGAGTGACAGACTGATTATTTCTTTGGCATTGAGCTCCTAGTCCTTGATCTCCATTTTGATAAGTATTTTAAATAAAATCTGATGATTTTCTTCACCAAACTGGTTTTCTTCATCTCAATATTGATTTAAAACTTGAAATATTCTTTGACTCAAACCCCATCCCTTCATACTCTTTAGGCAACTTGACTCTTCAAGTAGATAGCTAATCTTGCTACCGTAGCTCATGTCCTTCACGGCTGACACGAACCTTTCTTTGACTGATATGTTATATATGCGACTGATTATTACCATCGGCCTGGGGTGTAAGCAGTTCGGTTTGTTTTGATTTGAGAGTTTTGACGAACTGAATCATATATGTAGTTTTTTCTTATATACAAATCGAACCAAACCTTCAACTATATAAAAATCAAGCTGAACCGAACCATAAAATACAGTTTGGTTTGGTCGGTTGCTGTTTGACGGTGAAGACTCAATTTCTGTTTGGATTTGAAGGAAAAGAAGACATAAGAGAAGGAGAAGATTGAGAAAAAACAAAAGAAGCAACAAAACGCAGAAAAAAATTGAAAAGAAAAATAAAAAAAGTTAAATATATGCCAAGCACTAGACATAGAGAGCCTCTTTGGTATAGGGTATGTTGAGGGATATATTAGGAATGTGAGGTATTTATAACATGCGTTTATTTTGTTTGATATTATTTGAAGGTTAAAAGATTGTTGGAATGTCTAAGATACTGTCAATAGAGGATATCTTGATACCCCTAAATTGAGAATATATTGATACCCCTAAATTGAGAAAGTATTTTCATTCCGACCATACGAACTTCAGCCCTTCTCCCTCATTCACGAGATTTAGCGCTTCTCCCTCACTCACGAGCTTTAGTCCTTCTCCCTCATTCCACACAAGCTTCGGTCGTAGAAAATCCATGGTAAGATCTCCCTCTGATCTTTCTCTCTTTGTATATGTGTCTCTCCCACCTCACTCTCTGCAATCCCAAAGCTTCAATCTTAGAGAGTCTAAGACTCAAACTCCCTCTGATCCCAAGTCGTCTTGGTTTATGAGGTAGCTTTCTCTATTTCTGATCTTCTCTTTTTTAGCTCCTCCTTAGTGATTTTGGCTTCGATTCTATTTTATGGATTGGTTTCCTTATAGTCCAGTAAAATTTACAGAATATTTCAAATCTTACTATTAATTCAAGTTTTCTGTCCAATTGGATTGTTTTATGCATCTGCTTTCTGTCTGATTAAGGTTTTCCCTCAAATTTTTTGAGAAATGTCCTAGTAGTTCTGGATTTTGATACTCTACTTTATTAAATTTCTATTAAAGCTCTGGGAATTTTTTTTTTATAATTATAATTTAGCTCTGAAAGAATGAACTTTTAGCTATTATTTCTTTTGACTCAAAGGGAGAAAAGAAATTGAGAGACAATCATATAACAAGGTGAGGGTGACTCGGAATGACTCGCTCGTAGGCCTACCTTTCTTGACCTCTTTATTCTCATATTTTGTATGGAATGGGAGTCAGTTTTTATTGATTGTATTATTGGTATTTGTCTCTTCCTATTAATTCCAGTTTTAGTTTCAAAGTCTTCCCAAAAAATAGTAATAAAGAACAAGACGGTCCTTAAAAAGTAGCAATTTTGGTGGGTTGTGTTCATTTGTTTTGCCTTTTTTCTGTTGATTTTCTCAGGAAGTGATCAAGCAGCTCCAAGCTCTGATGGATCAAGTTGAAGAGCCACTGAAGATAACATTTTAGAATTTCATAAAGGACTCCTAGCTGAAACATTAATGCAGTTTCTAAAGGCACGAGAGTGGAATGTTCCCAAAGCCCATAAAATGTTGGTGGATTGTTTAAACTAGAGGGTACAAAATGAGATTGACAACATATTAGCGAAACCTATCATTCCTGCTGATCTGTATAGAGCAGTGTGGGATTCACAACTCATAGGACTTTCAGGTTACTCAAGAGAGGGTCTGCCTGTATTCTCTATTGGTGTGGGGCTTAGCACATTTGACAAGGCGTCTGTCCATTACTATGTGCAGTCACACATTCAAATCAATGAATATCGGGATCGTGTTGTTTTGCCTTCTGCATCAAAAAAGTGTGGGCAACCAGTACCACCTGTGTGAAAGTTTTGGATATGACCAGTTTGAAGTTTTCAGCACTAAGCCAAATAAAGTTATTCATAATTTTATCAACCATTGATGATTTGAATTATCTAGAGAAGTCAAATACATATTACATAGTAAACGTACCATATATATTTTCTTCCTGTTGGAAGGTTGTCAAGCCTCTTTTGCAGGAGAGAACTAGGAAAAAAGTACAGGTGTTATCAGGTTGTGGACGAGATGAACTGCTTAAGATTATGTATAATGCTTCTCTACCACATTTCTGCAAAAGAGAGGGCTCAGGATCATCTCAGAATTCACATGAAGGAAATGAGAATTGCTTCTCATTGGACCATCTGTTTCATCAACAGCTATATAACTACATCAAGCAACAATCGATGACAAGCGAAGTTGCTACAATCAAGTAGGGATCTTTTCATGTGAATCTTCCTGAGGAAGCTCCGGAAGGAATAGAGATTGCAAAAATCATAGAATTTGAGTTGAACAAGTTTGGGAAAGGCAATGGGATTTCTGACACACTTGATGATCTCAAAATAAATGATGAGATGTAAGTAATAAAGAGAGACACAGATGTTTTTCTTTTCAGCTTTCACTTAACAGCCAGCAATGGAAGGAAGCCTACTCCCTCTTTTATCCTCAAACATGTTTAAAAAAAGGGAGAAAGGAAATGACTTCTTATCTGAAGCTGAAAGCTGGAAACTTTAAGTTGTATAATTTGATTTTATTTAATAACAAAAAGCTTATTTTCTTCCCCTCATTTCTTTATCCTTCATCTGATAATTTTCCATTTCTTTATCCTTCATCTGATAATTTTCCCGAGTTATTTTTGTTATGCACATGGATGAATTATTGTGCTATGTATGATGTGCACAAGGGTAAACATTTTATTTTGTTGCATTTATGATATGCACATAAGTGTTTTGTCCATATCTTTTGACATGTCACATGTAAATACAGTCAACACATGTGTATGAAAATGTAATAATTGGATTGAGAATCCATCTTTTGCATATTTTATAAAATATATTATATTTACATGCTTTGACTTATGGAGTTGCCTCTAATATTTCATTTTGAAGGTAGTTCTTTCTCAATTTGTTTCTTGGAAAAGATTTTATAGTCTATATTAGACTAACTGTAAATTGAATTTAACTAAATATTATGATTGAAATATATTTTAGTACTATAACCTTGATTATTGAGCTGAAAATCATGAGTGTTTCTCTTACAAGAATTATTATTGTATATTGTAAATTCTATACCACATTAATACACTTGGAACAGTATTGGTTCAATTGTATGGACAATATTTGATGAAAACCTATACGACGTATCATAATATAATAGCTTGGTCGAAAAATTAATAAGTATATACAAAAAAAATCTATAGGTAAAATTTATATTTTTTATTACTTATGTTAGTCATCTTATTATAAATTAAGTAATTATTATTCATAAGCATTTTACTGTCGTAGAGTACTTCATATCTAATGTAGCTTTTGCTTTTAACGTCTCGATCCTACACCCATGACTCGTGAGTAAAGCTTGAAATTCTTTAAGTGTTACATCATCACTCCTAGATGTAACATTCACAACTACCGAGTCATATTCAACTCCAAGACCATTTAAGATATGAAGCATAAGGTCTTGATCACTTACAAGATTTCCTTCAACAGTTAATGCATCACCAAGACGTATCATCTTATCACAGTAGGCTTGAATGCTTTAACTACCTTTCTTGCTAGACTGAAGGAGATTTTTCAATTAGACCATCGTTGCTCTGGACTTACTTGAGAAGCTTTTTTCAAGTGCTTTCCATAGATCTTTCGAGTGACAGTACTGCAACATTATCTGGAGCACTCTTTCAGACATGGATGACCTAAGCCAGCTTAGAAGCAGCTGATTTTTTCTGATCCAAGTAACATAGTTTGGGTTATCAGAACCATTTGCTAATTTTTGTGGAGGTTTTTCCTCAAAACCGAAAGAAAAATTGTCTAAACCGTTTCATATTACAGCAGGAACAATCTGAGACTTCTATAACATACAATTGACACTATCGAGCTTAATTAGTAGAGAAGAATTAAGCGTGGCATTGAGAGATTTTGAAATCAGACTATCATCTCTAGAGCTACGTTCATTACTTACATCAAATTCGACTGCCAAGTTGAGTTTCAAGATTGGCAGCAAAACAGAGCCAATTAGAGAAGAAAGAAAGAAGAGAAGAGAAGAAGAATATGCTCGATTACTTGAAAAACCTCTCAATCTTTATTTGACATTAACGTAGACTAATACAAATATATAGTCATTGCAAGAGCTTTTATCAACTAACTCTAACAGATTTTAACAGTTATTACACAAATGCACGGGAAAGTGATTACGTAATTAATGCATGTTTTACATGCATTAATTACATAGGCAACAGATTAATCGGTATTATCCTTATTAGATTTGATAAAGAACTAATTTGACTGAGTTTTGAAGACAAATGAATTTTGTGAATGTTTTGATTGCAATCAACAATATTCCCCGGAAATTAATAATTTATAACAATAATTATACTAAAGTAGTGATAGTAACTTTTTATTATTAAAGATAATGGAACTCGTTCAAATATATTTTTAGTTGTATTTTGATCAAAATTATTTATAATCTAATATCTTCAAAATGGGCTTGATTAGGAGAACCTTTTGATTATCTTCATTATCTCTGGTAGGATTTTTAATTTCAAATTCAATTTAATTGAACATAAATTATTTTTAACAAAATTGATTTCCGAGAAACATTGAACCAAATTTTTTATTATTGCCTTTTGTTTTGTCATTATTTTTTTTATTGATTTACGAAATTAATATTACCACTGTGTTTCTTCTTTTGTCCTTTACAAATTTGTATATGCTAAATTTAGATCTATTTATTTTCATGCCTACTTGAGTTTACTTTGTTAGGCTGATAATTTGAAAGGAAAATCAAGTAAATTAGAGGTGTTAATGTACACGTATCATTCTTATCATTAAGATTGAAGGTGCATGATTATATGGAGCGTCGTAATTATCATTACAACATTTCATTATTATTAATATTTTTGTTTAATGAAATAGTCTATCAGTAAGCTTGATTCAAAGAAGAGATGAATGGTCTTCTGAGATTATTTGTACTTAAGCACATGACATATTTCCATTTTATATTAGTACTTATAATAATTAATGTATGAGTTAGTTAATCAATTCAATCAATTTATTTATTCATCCAATATATTGAAACAAAGCATTTGCTCATTCACACCCATAAATTAAGTTTAAGAGAAGCTTGAAACTAATAGAATTAGTAAAACGAAAAAAATTATGCAAGGTGCAATGAATTAGTTTAGGAAGATCAAGCATGAATAGTTTCATATCAACAAGGTGGAGATAATTTAATTTACATTTGGTTTGTTTGTACAGAGTTTGTATCTTATATTTTTCGAACATGTCTTTATGCAGGCCTTCCCTAAAAGGCGACGATGAAAAAAGAGGAAGAATAAAATAAGTGGTGACTATTTTTTTAAGCTTCTTCAGGAATGTTTTACCCTCCATCATCACTTCAAATTGATTTACTTTGTGTATCTAAATTAGATGTGGATTTGATTCTTTTGATTGTTAGCATTTGTTTTAACTGAAATATCTTTTTATACCCACCTTCTACTTTTTTCCTATTAACTTTAGTTTTACATTCTTTTATATATATATTCAGGCTAACCCACGCGCACCCATCAAGTGAGGGGGCTAAACATTACAGGTACAGTCAGACCAGATAACAAAATAACTCACACTGAGCACGTCTGTCAATGTTTTACAGGGTTCAATGGTCCTAACGCAATCTCTGCTCAACGGACCTTACCCAAACGTGACTTGGGTGACGTCCCACTCAGTGTTCATTGATTATTTTCTGCACTTACTGTAGTCTACAGTGAGTACTTCCTCAGTCTTAACATTTACATATTGAGTGCCTTCGAGTTAGCAATAGGATCATGACTAGTGGAGCTTATAGTCATGGTTATATGTAGTTTACATTAGTACATGCATGGTCTCATGAACAGCTACTGTTAAAATTAAAAGAAAAAACTTACGGTTAGGGAGCACTGAAGCTCCTGCAAAAACCAACTTAGTATGTGAAAGTTGTGCAGAGGAAGGTATGGAGGCAAGATGAAGAGAGAGAGAGAGGGTAGGCAAAGGAGAACATTTATTACTTGCTCAGCACATGAGCTCCTAGGTACAAGCTAAACGGGAAAATGCTATCTATCTCAACAAGGGTGAGGTGCCCTTTTATAATACAAGAAAGTAACTAAACTTGACTCTAGTTTAGAAAGTAACTAGAGTACATCAGAAAGTAACTATAGTACAATCACCATTATTTCAAATTCTTATTATACATGTCATGTGGCTTCATGAGCATCGTCCACTTGTTCGGTTGAAAAATCTACTGTGACAAAAGTAGATTTGTTTGCTTCTGATGTTGCATGACAGTTGTCTGTCATGATGGCCGGGTCATTATCAGATCAATTTTTCTTTTCCTTTGTCTTTGTCGATCTGATCTGAAATGATAGAAGTCAAGGATTCACAAAAGTCAACAATGGTTGACTCTGGTGGGTCCGCTTCGGGTGATAGATCTGTCAGATCATCATTCCGGTCTTGACTTTCACCACCAAGGATGCTGAAGGCATTATGTTGGGTGACGTGAAGGCTGAGATCATTAGTAGGCAGATCAGTGGGAGTTGATTGCCTTTGTGGAATCGGGTTTGCACTAGATGTGGCCATGGAGGAGGTGTCGGATCAAAAAACATGTAGGAACTGGTGTTTGACAAAGTCCATGGTTTTGACAGCTAGCTCTTTTTCACTTATGTGTGGAAACTGTTGTTTCATTAGGTTTTGAGCATGTAAGAAGGGATTGCTCGTTGATGCTGGTATCTTAGGCACTGCTTCATAGTGGCTTGTGTATGGGTTTTAATCATTTTTAAGCAATTCAGGTAAGTGGGAGTTCATACATTTATCCCACCATTTAGTGAAGAAAATATGTTTTAATACGGGTATGCCATTCTGATATTCACATTTGAGATCTCATTTTAAATCCATGGGATATTGAATCGGATAATAAAATGTACCAAGACTTTTAATACGGTAATATTTTTTTTGAGAAAGGCATATTGTGAATGTCATTCTTTGAATTCAGTTTAAAGTATTTCAGGTAGAGTATCAAACGTGAGGCCAAACTTATCCCACCATAAAAGGAACCAGTTTGGTAAACTTGCGTCTAATACTTCAGGACATATACGGATAAACCACGTATGGTTATGTATCAGATTTTGATAATAAAATGTATTTGTAAAGGATTACAGGTAAACCCAATAACTGTATTTTATAGTTTTTTTATGTATCTCCATAGTTTTGGTAGTATGGGAATGCAAACCCCATTGATTGATGGAGATGAAATTACGGATGACAACCTTACTGAAAGTAATTGGGCTGGTATTGCAGTTAGAGTCATGGAATGTATATTTTATTTCCATGCTCCCAGATTGGACAATTATAGCTTCATAAATGTATCTATAGTGTTCGAATCTGGTTGGATACTGTTGTGTGGAGAGATAACGAGTCTTTATCTCCCATGGATCTTCCATCCATTTTTCATCATTCGGTTCAATAATGAGGATTGTTTCCTCAGAGATTCGGTTAGGATTATACTATTCTGGTGTCAAGAGGACCTCTTTAGTACTCTTTCGAGTAACCTCTTGGAAATTAGGGAATTCTGATGGCGAGAAGATCCCATCATTCCGATATTGCAGATTTATTCTGCCACGTCCGCACCCACGAGAGCTGCGGCCTCTTCCTCGGTTACTTATCATTGGAGTTTTATCCCTGTAAATACTCGCGGGTTAGAAAATCGAGAAGAGAATTATGTTCACCTTTAATATATGCAATGTCAAAAACAAATATAGATAAGATACTCTATCATGATGCAAATATCTGTTTCGATGCAAGATTTTGTACATCTCTTTTGAAATTCTGTTTTGCAGCAGAGCAGTTAACACAGATAAGAAAATGTTGATTTAACAAATCATCTTGAAATTTTAATACACATTTTACAATTGCTAAAAATTCTTGTTTGATTGTCGGATAATTCTTAGCTGGTCCTTTCCAAGTACCAGAGGTGAATCTTAATAATTCTTCTGTCTGATTATGAGGATTTAACTGTTTTAGAATACCTCCATAGCCTAGATTGGAGGCATTGGTTTCTAAAATTTTATGCCAGGTAGGATTTGGTAAAGCTAAACAATGTAACTATTTTATTTTAGTTTTAATGTTTTTTACGGCTAATGTCAAATCCAGTGTCCAAGGAATAGGTTTCTTTTGAAGCCTCTTATTAAGCAGAGCAGTATCCTGAGCCAATTGTGGATAAAAATCACGGATATAATTCAGACTCCCTAAGAATCTTTGTAATTGTGTTTTATCCTTAATCTTATCAGGAAACTTAGATGCAAAATCTATACTGCGGTTAATATGGATAATAGTTCCATTATAAATGTTATGGCCTAAGAATCTAACAGTTGTTTGAAATAATTTATTTTTAGTGGCAGCTAAGACTAAACCATTTCGGATAATAACATTCTTAAAAATATTAAGATGTTTAAAATGTTGATCTATAGATGATGGGAATATTAAAACATCATCAATATAACAGATAATAAATGCAGTATAAGCATTAAAAATATCATTCATGATATGTTGGAATTCAGATTGACCATTTTTTTACACCAAATGGTAAAACATTCCATTCATAATGGCCAAAAGGTACTGTAAAAGCAGTTTTATACCTATCTAGTTCAGCTATTTGAATTTGCCAAAATCTTGATTTCAGATCAAATTTGAAATAGATCACAGAGTCATAAAGTCTATCCAGTAGATCTTTTTTATTCGGTATTGGATATCAGATCCATCGTAAAGCATCATTCAATGATTTATAATTGATCACTAATCTAGCTATGCCTATCTCAACATTTTTATTCACATAGAAACCAGTACAACTCCAAGGAGATTTACTGGGTCTAATTAATTTTCTCTGTAACAGGGATTCAATGTCAGTTTTACAAAGTTCTAAGTATTCCTTTCTCATCTGACTAAGTCTAGATTTAGTAGGAATATTCTTCTCATTGAAATCTGGCTGGTATGACAAAGAGATGATATGTTTCTTGCGATTCCAAAAGGCATTAGGGATATCACTACAGATTTTAGATTAGAATTCATGAAGAATTGTTTTAATTTTATTTTGTATTACAAGTTTCTGTATTCGTTGATCAATTATTAGAAAGTGTATCTCTTGCTATAACAAATTTAACTAACTTGTTCTATTATCAATCATACGTCTGATGATATCTACTTCTTTAGTATATGGTTTTGTGATGAATTCAAAAGTGATATCAACAGTATCAACTACAGTATAGATATCGGAGGTATCAATTTTGGTGATAGGTGTCGCAACGTGCATGCGACACGGAGCGGCGATTGAAAAATCATTTTTTGAGAAAAAAATTTGGGTTCGCCACCAATCATTTTAGGACGTGATTGGTCACCAAAATTTAAAATAAAATATTTTGGTCTGTGAAAATTTAAAGTTGGTTCGGGAGTCATTTGCGTGTGGGGAAGGTATTAGCACCTCACACCGCCCATTATGAAAAATGGTTATCAAATTTAATCAAATACTATCCAAATAATTTTTTTTTCAAAAAATAATGTTATAAAAAATCAAATTTTGAATGTCCCATTTGATACATTTTGCATCATAAAAATGAACAAATAAATTACCTTCAACGGGTGGTATAAAAGACCATTGAAAAATTATTATTTTTTATCAAAGCGTTATTGGAGTTACTCTCGGTATCCTAAAAATAACTCATCATCTCGGTAGTTCGAGAAATTTGGTATCCCAAAATTCTAAAGTCCGTCATCGGATTTTTTTAGTGAAAACTAAATAAAGAAATTTAAAAAATTTAAATCAAATTGTTATGATTTTAATTTACGAGCGTCAATTTTGATGATAAAAGAATAAAATAATAATCACATACAACCGTAACATATAAAAATAATATATAAATAAATAAGAAGAGATAACAACTATAAATAAAAAAAAGAATAATGGAAATGAATGTTAGAGATGATAAATATGTATGATAAATTTTAAAAAGGAATATCATGGTGAAAATAATGAAATAAGACGTGAAATAATTACAAATAAATATAAAAATAAATTACAACAAACTAATAATATCTATTAAAAAATAGAAAAATAAACAAACAATAAAAAGAAACAAAAAACATAAACAACAAAAAAAATTAAAGTAAATTTTTTTTACAGAGAGTGACATCACCCTCTGTCCTTTTTTTATTTTTTGATTTTTGATTTTTACATATATATATATATATATATATACATATAATTGTTTAGTAAATAAATTGATAATAAATTTTTTATGTGTAAAATAAATTAATCTATGAAAAAAATGCTTAATTCATACATGATCATGTTTTTTTTTACTACATGGCCTATTAATTATCATTTTTTATTTCTTCACCCAATGCTAATCAAATAGAAAAGAGAATGATCATGAATGATAATTAATTTAAACAAGTGTCACTAAAAATAAATAAATACTTTTGTTTGGGATATAAATATACCTTTTTTATTTTTGGACTACTTAGTTCACTAATTATCATTTTTCCTTTCTTCCTTCATTTCTAAGAATGATCATGGATGGTAACTAGTTTAAACAAGTGTTACTAAAGAAAATCCATAAAAATTTCAAAATAAAATAATTTTTGTTTGGAATATAAATATACCAATTTTTTATTAGACTAATTAGTTCACTAATTACCATTTTTCCTTTCTTCCTTCATTGCTAGGAATGATCATGGATGGTAACTAGTTTAAACAAGTGTCACTAAAGAAAATCCATAAAACTTTCAAAATAAAATAATTTTTGTTTGGGATATAAATATACCATTTTTTACCGCTTTGTTCACTTATTATCATTTTTCCTTTCTTCCTTCATTATTAGGAATGATCATGGATGGTAACTAGTTCAAACATGTGTCACAAAAAATGATGGTAAAAAAATTAAAAAGAAAAGAAGAGAAGATTTGTAAGAACATAAAAAAATCAAAGCTTAAAATATTTTCATAATCTTGTATAGATGTTTTACTCTCTATTTTACGAACTTTTATGTATGAGAAATTATTATAGAAGATCTTTTCATCAAATGTACACTTTCAACCCAATTAAATGGTTGATTCACATTGAATTAATTTTACACCCCTCAAAATTTTATCCTCATTCTCATTGATTGAGTTAATGACAAAAAAAATTCCATCATCAAACTTATAGAGAGATAAACAATATATGAAAATAAAACTTAAGATTAAAAGTATGAGAAATGATAAAGAATAAGCAAACAAACCTATATATGGAAACTGAAACAAAGAAATATCAAATACATGAGTATGAAAAATAGAGATGATTAATTAAAATGAACAAAATATATTATAAGCTAAAATGTAAGAGATTTGAACTACCTTAATAAAAAGAAAATGAGAAGATAGAAGATGAATAGAGATGAAAACTCACATTTTTTCTCTTTTTCACTATTTTCTCAAAACCTCTATTTCTCTCTCTAAAATCTCTTCTCTTCCTCACTCTCTCAAATCTCCCCTTTCAAGTGAAGACCTCCCCACTAAATATTGAATTACATGTCACTCATAGTTGGGCTTGTTGGCCTTCAATTTATGGTGGATTCATACACACCATGGGGAATCTGATTATCATTGATGTGAATTCCTCTAATCTGATCTTCCGGGAGAAAAGAATGATCGGATTCCTTAGATCCTAGAGGGTCAGCTATGTATGCCCAGAGGATTCAGGTATTTCTACCTTATAGAGAGGAATACTACGGCTGCTCAGAGGGTAATTCAATGGTTTATAATTGATCACTAATCTAGGTGATCCTCTTTCTATCTCAGCATTTTTATTCATATAGAAACCGGTACAACTCCAAGGAGATTTACTGAGTCTAATTAATTTTCTATATAACAGGGATTCAATGTCAGTTTTGCAGAGTTCTAAGTATTCATGTTTCATCTGACTAGGTCTAGGTTTGGTAGGAATATTCTTCTCATTGAGGTCTGGCTGGTATGGCAAAGAGATGATATGTTTCTTGCGATTCCAAAAGGCATTAGGAATATCACTACAGATTTCAGATTGGAATTCATGAAGAATTGTTTTAATTTTATTCTGTATTATAGGTTGTTGTATTCGTTGATCAATTGTTAGAAAGTGTATCTCTTTCCGTAAAAAATTTAACTGATTTGTTTTATTATCATTCAGATGTCTGATAATATCTACTTCTTCAGTTTATGGTTTTGTGATGAATTCAATAGTATCAACTACAGTATGGACACCAGAGGTATCAATTTTGGTGATAGGCATAATATATATATGCAACATGATGGATGAAATTACCTATTGATGAAATAATTGAGACTGGAAATGATCTTATAAACACATTTTTCGGTGACATAATTAGAATACATATCCTCATTTTCTTTGCTCTATTCTTGGAGCTCAATCCGATTATATTCAACCCACCATGATTGACCAAGTGAGTGAGGAGAGAGAAACAAAAAACTATTCCACCTGGAGAAAACTTATCAGTGGCAAAACACAGTTACAATGAGTCATCTTAGGTTATTAAGAAAAATATTCTTTCAAGAATATCTTGGAAGTTGTTGCCACTTACATCCGTAAATATATAGAATTAAAAAAACTATCTTTATTTATGGGTTTTTACTAAACTAGACCTCTAGACTAACTATTTTACAGAATTAAACTATTTCTCTAATTTTTTCTTACCCTGATCACTGGCTCACTTTCCACTCAAAATGCATTTATGAAGTTACATGTTTACCCTTCACCTTATCCAAATATCTGCCCCACTCTCTCTTTCTCTATGCTTTTACTCTCTCTTTCTCTCTCTCTATAAAATGAGTTTTTTCCCGAAGAAGACATGAATGAACGGAAGAAGACGACCTCTGCGTTCTTACCAAAGAAGACGATTGAATCTCTGCAACCCACGTCATTTCTCCTTCTTCATTTTTCATTTTTTCCAGTTCTTCTTTGTTTTCTTTTTCGTCCTCTTCCTTCTTCATGCAACAACAAATGATTGTTAGTTCTTCTTTTTTAAAACATGTATAAGTTTTGTTTTCTTCTATTTTAGAAAGCTTGAATTTTCATGCGTTTTTCTTATTCATGAGTTTTCTGAAAATATTTTTTATTTTCTTATTTTTAGAATGTTGTTTGAAGTTCATTTATTGTACATGATCACTACAAGATGATAGTGTTATGTAAACGAGGTCTACACGAGTACTACATAAGCCTCATGTAGTCATCATATAGCCTACATGATGGGTGCACGGACCTCGTGTACACATCTTGTACATTATGTACTCTTCCAATTTTAATACAACAATATTTAACAAAACTCATCTTCATTTTTTATTTCTTCACGCTTTATTTGCTTTATGATTTTATAACTTTCTCATCTGTTGAAAAATCCATGTTCATGCTTCATTTGTTAACTTTGTAATACACGATGAGGTACACTGACGTCGTGTAGTCTACACGATCGCTATAAGATGTCAGTGTACCCCCATCGTGTAGACTGCAGGATGGCTACAGGATGTCACTGTACCCATCGTGTAGACTGCACGATGGCTGCACGACACTAGTGTACCCATCGTGTAGTACACAATCCTAGTGTACTCATCGTGTCGTACACGATGGCTACACGACGCTAGTGTACTCATCGTGTAGTCTACACGTACACGACGTTAGTGTACCCTCATCGTATAGTATACACGATGGCTACATGTCGATAGTGTACTCATGGTGTAGTCTACACGATGGTTACACGACGCTAGCGTATCCCCATCGTGTAGTCTACACGATGGTTAGATGACGCTAGTGTATCCTCCTCGTGTAGTCTACACGATGACTACACTACGCTAGTGTAACCTCATCGTGTAGTCTACATGATGGCTACATGACACTAGTGTACTCATCATGCAGTCTACATGATGACTACATGATGCTAGTGTACTCATCGTGTACTCTACACGATGGGTACACGATGCTAGTGTACCGATCGTGTAGCCCGTGTACCCAAATTTGTGATCAATATAACTTTCAGACCTCCAAAAGTACTTAAAACATTTTTTTGGGCTTGAAACTGGGAATTGGGCTGTGATGGGTAAACTTTGTTGCACGTGTAGATCTTTAAAAAGTTTCAATTTGATATCTAACAGGCCACGTGGCTCAACCCGAGTCAAAACTTAGGCCCTCCGGAAGTTTATCGGACTAGAAACATTAAAAAAATTTTAATGAATTTTTCAAATACTTGAGACTATATTTTATTCTTCAATGTCACAAGTATTCCTAAAATAAGATACTCGTGTACCCATTGTGTAGTATGCACGATTCTCATGTACCCAACGTGTAGTCTACATAATGGCTACACGATACCATTGTACCCGATCATCGTATATTCTACATGATGGCTACACGATCTCAGTGTACCCATCATGTAGTCTACACGATGGCAGTGTACCCATCGTGTAGTCAACACGATGCCAATGTACCCATCGTGTAGTCTACATGATGGCTACACGATGCCAGTGTACCCATTATGTAGTCTACACGAAAGGAGAAGAGAAGTATAACAATGCAATATTTACTTCTTGTTGTCTATAGGGGAAGAAAATCATCCAGTTACCTCCCAGCGCTACTGAAAAATCTGAAGTAAATTATAAATCAATTGAAACAATTCGTGCCCTATCCTGAGGCTTGAAACTACTAACTTCCTCTGCCATAAAATCACATGTTAAGAATATGAGAAATTACTGATCAAAAAAATAAAATCATGTGAATGACACTCGAAAAATGAAACGTCGAAGGATTAAAAGAAAGTGAAACATCAAAGAAGATCTAGAAGAAGGAATTGCAGCCCAAAAATGGGCAAAACCCCATTTTAAGATCTGATTTGTGGTTAAATCTTGTTCAGATTTGAAAAATATACAAAACCCCATTTTCAAATCTAGATCAGATATGGTTTGTCTCCAGATCTTCTGGTTCAGATTTGTAAAAATGGGCGAAAACCCATTTTCAGATCTGGGTCAGATTTGGTTTGTCGCCACATGTGGTTCAGAGATTCAGTCATCTTCTTCGATCATCTTCTTCGGTTGTAGAGATTCGATCGTCTTCTTTGACAATAACGTAGAGGTCATCTTCTTTGGTTTATTCATGTCTTCTTTGAGCAAAACTCATTTTACAGAAAGAGAGGGGGGGAGAGGAGAGAGAGAGAGAGAAAAAGCGCAGAGAAAGAGAGAAATAGAGAAGGTCAGATATTTGGATAATATGAAGGGTAAATATGTAACTTGACAAATACGTTTTGAGTGGAAAGTGAGACAGGGGTTGGGGTAAGCAAAAATTAGGGAATGAGTCTAATTCTATAAAATGGTTAGTCTAGGGGTCTAATTTAGTAAAAAAACCCTTTATTCACCTCTTCTTTCCACAATGTCTTTTTCAATAGTAAGTTATAATTAGGGGTGTGCAAATTTTCTCCAAACCGACCGAACCAAACCAAACCAAATCAGTTTGGTCAATTTTTTTGTTATGTAGATTGTAATCGATTTGGGAGTTTTAATAACCACCACTACAAGAAATATGATATTTTACAAGAGGCGGATATCCCCATAAAAAATAATTCACAAAGATCATGCGGTGCCTGTGACGGCCTCTCATATTAAAAGTTCGTGTTTTTTACGAGGCGCAACGCCTCTTTTGAAGACCCCTATGGTATATCACTTTTTACAGAATTTTTCTACTCCTGTGGAACGTTATTAAAGGATTTTCAGACCCCGGTTGAATGAATTCAACGGGTATTTGTAATACTTGTCAATTAACATTCACAATTATTTTTGTATCCTATTAAATCAGATATCATAAGGTTTTTTGAATCTCATTGATATAGTTTTTTGTTATAAATTACACCTCTTATAAAGAGATTTTCCTAGCATTTCATAAATATTTTTTTTGCAATCAATTTATATGCACTTGTTTACGTACCTATTTAAACATTCAAAATTAATACATTACTAAACTAAAAGACATTCAAACATCATTTCATTTTCACAAGATATTATCTAAAAGTATCATCTATAAGTATTAGTATTTTGTCTAATACATTACTAGACTGAAAGACATTCAAACATCATTTCATTTTCATAAGATATTATCCAAAAGTATCATCTATAAGTATTATCTAAAAGTATTAGTACTTTATCTACTAATACAACATTCGTTTCAAAAAATAAAAAATATCTACAGATTTCACAGACGCTACAAAATAATTTCAAATTTTCATTGCTTAGCTCTTCAAAATTTGATGCCATGTTGAAAACCTTCAAGGGATTGTAGGTCCTCCATTTTAAAGAATAAAACAGTAACTTTAAGATAATTTTACATTGCTCACATCACCATTTTATACTTTGTAAAAAAATAGAAAGTTTCATTTTATGCAAGCTCATAAAAGGTTTTCTTTTCAATAGAAAAATAGAATTAGAATATAAAAGTGTACCTAATCATGTACAGGCCGTACATGAGCATAATTTACAGGCACATATGCAATGCCGCGGCACTTTCATCAACTTTAAAAAGTACTGAGACATTTAATATAAATATGTTCAAGAGAGATATAATAGAAAGAATCAAATATGGCATTCCACTAATCTATAAATATAACAACAAAAACTCCATAGTGTCAAATCCAGCAAAGATTATATAATGGACTATTCAGAAGAATGAACTTAATCTTTGTGTTCAACATGAAATAAAGTTAATAAATACAAATACCAACAATCCATTTCAAAAGCAACATATTATAGAGTAACTAGAAACACTAATCTAGTAGTGATTTTTAATGTGAATATTAGATAATCATAGACTTATAAGTTATCAAGTGCTAGAATGTGTGTCCATATAAACAAACTTGTTATTCACTCCAACTGAATCATGGAAGTAAACTACTTTAAATGTTTGTTGTGGGGAAGATATTTTATTTGACTTGCAATGTTGGTGTGAACAAGAGTTTATAAAAATGTGTTTCGTAAGTTATATGATAAGTTAATAATATTTTTTGTTTCTGAGTCTACTCAAATTTAAGATTCGGTATCAGAGCTCCATTGCAGCTCTGACATGAAATAGGATCAATATTACTACTATAATCTTAAAATGTTGATACTTCATCTTGAGAAGCTCCCTCTCCTCATTGGTAGGACAAAATTTAATAAGATTCTCCACATGATCAACATCTAATACTGACTCATCCATTACTAGTCTGCAGCCTACATGATAAATAGACGAAATCATGAAAAGAGATAATTAAACTAACTTTACTCAACATCCGCTTCTAAAGCTATGCTTTTAAGAAGGGAAAGTAATGCAACTGTCATACAGTAAAAACTTTAAATACACTGCCACCAGAAAGATCTAAGCATCATAATAGAATCAGAAAAGTAGGATTTCAAAACCTTGCGAGCATATTAAGAAGTGCGTGTGCGCGCCAACACAATTATAGGTGCATAAACCATCCCACATGGTTCCCCGCTACTTACCACGCTCTCACCATTTTACACGAAAAGTAGTGCTACAAGTTTATCAAGTTCGATATTTACGTTATCAAGCTGGTTTATTTCCTTGAAAGAACTACAACCCGCTACAATATTGAAGGAATCCTTGTCTGCCACTCAATGCATAAGATAATTTATATTGTTTTAGCATTTTAATCTATAGAACTCCAATGCCTTTTAAAGAGCTATTAAGACAAACTTCTCACCATATAAGAATGGGTAAAGAGCTAATATCATTGATTACAAATGAATAAAGACTTTCTACAGCTTACCATCATATCAGAAAGCACATCTTGCTATTAGACAACTAATGACAAACAACATATTGCAAGGTGTCTTGGCAATCATTCCATTATCTTTTTGGTATCTGCATCTTATTTCGATTATCTTACCTGTTTAATTCTCCATCTGTTGGCATCTTAAATGACAATCCCAGTATACACCAAATAAATTTCTCAGAATTTAAGAGAAAATGAATAAAATAGTACTAGTTTTCTGAGAAAGATCAAGAGAGCTAAACGTAAAAAAGTAAGAGTTCCTTCGATTCACTTGTGATCTTCAGAATAAAAACTCATATACAAACAACTCAGCCCAAAGAGACAATTTGGTTGTAGAATCAGCTGTAACATTCATTTTATTCCCCATTCAGGCACTGTAAAGTCTTGACTACCAAAAAAAGTACAAGGTTCTAAGCATATTTTGTGCAAAAAAAATAACTAGTTGTCACTAGGAATTGATTTTTCTAATTCTATAGATTTGTTCATAAGGTGTCAAATTCGGAAGCTCATAAACACATTTAAATCATCTATCTACTCTTCTGATTTTGAAAAGGTGCTATGCTATCTTTGTTACTCTAGTCCCCTTTAAGTAGAGTAACACATTCTTAAACGGAGGTAGAAGACAATATAAGATCGTAAACATCAATTACTAACTACATAAGGTTCATGCAAGGTTTCTGTTCCATACATGTAAGAAATTAGTTTAGAGTTTTCTCATTAAAAATGAAAAATTGCGATCAGAGTTCAGTGTTTTAACCTGATTTATTTGTGAAAAGTTGCTTGTGCTGTATTAGTATTATAAGTTGGAAGAAAATATATAAAGTTAGAAAAAGAATGTGCAAAGCTGCTATTTTAAGGCAATTAATAAATCAAAATTAATAAGACAACTATCACCTTGAAAAAACATTGATTTTCATTTATTTTTCCAATAAGCTTGAAAGAAAATATTGAACTATAAAATCAATTAATCAACTTACCAAGTTCAGCTTGTCAGTTTTGGATCCAATTGACTTTTGTCATCCTCCAGACTGCCCCCTAAATCAGCTGATGAAAGAAAACATTATCAACTCGCAGGGACTTTACAAGGTGTTTCGCCTTTGCAGTGTAGAAAAATGAGCACTCACTACCGTAGAGAGAGATAAAGAGCAATGTGTGAGAGAGCCCCCACCTGAAACAAACTAAAAAACAACAAACAATTTCTTACATATTCTATGAAAAAAACTTTGCATCAAGAACTAAGATAACAAAGAAAATGCATATGCCAGCATTTACAGAGAACTTATAATTTTCTATAGAAATTTGAACCCTCTTTACAATTGACCATACATCATCTCCAAAAATAATTATTTGATGGATCATCTTTAGCATCGGTCTATCAAGTATAAAATCATCATATACCAACACAATGTCAATTGTCGAAGAAGGTATGCATATATGAGTGGCTTACCCTTCCAATGTCGACCATGAAGGGCAAAATTGGGTCCTTGAAGACTACATTCCAGTCAGAAGCTTGTGAAGGAGTCTAAGACTAAAAGAAAAGAAAATGAATTAAATAAAAAAACAAAACTCTAAGAACGGTCCCTAGCAAATTGTCATTACAATATATGACAATTTCATAACACTTTTAATTGCAATGGTATTTGGAAAATCAAGAAGTTCATACTTCTCCAAAATCATCTCCTGCAGAGAAAAAGCAGCAAAAAGCCTAGACCCAAAAAATCCAACTATAATGCGTAAAAATGTACAAATAATCACTAATCATTCTAAAGGGTAAGGATAAACCAGAAAAAGAAACAAAAGTACCATATCAGCAGAAGAACATTGGCTGTAGCATACATTAGTGTCCAAAATTTCAGTCACTGGTATGATTTTTTCTTTTTTCTTTTCTTTTTCTTTGGGGGGTGGGGGGAATATTGAATAAACTGTGAACTAATAAATTTCTTCAGAAAATTGCAAATCAAATCATACTTTGATTCCAGTTTACCAATGAAAAAGCTTCAACATACCAAAGAAAAAGCTGATCAAATACTTTAATTTCCAGGTTCAAAGCTGATTCCAATTTACCAATGAAAAAGCTTCGGTCGTCATTGCTCGCTCTTCCCTGTTCGTGGAGGCACCGAGCGAGTCACGAATTAGTCGTTGGAAACAAATCCCTAGATCATTGAGAACCCATATTCTATAATGAGTCTCTAGACCCGTCCAAATGCAACTAAAATTTATGGCACCCTGACCTAAATCAACAAGGATCATTTGCTCAAAACTCAAATTTGTCTCAAATCTCATCTAAAACTCAAGAGGTTAAGAAAAATGTAAACAAACTCACCTCAAAAAAACACGCTCGATGAATCAACCTACGTAGATCTAGCCACGAGCTCATCATCAAGATGAAGATACTGACTTAATAGATTGAAAGATATGCTCCTCTGCCTACCCCGTCGTCGCTTTGAAGGAGGAAGTCAAACGAGATGCACTATGGTCGCAAGAGAGAGATGAAGCAAACTAAGAGCTTATGGTCATACAAGAGAGATCAAAGCAAACTGAAAACTTATAAGAAGTAATGACAGGGAACCATGAAGAGGAGAGACAAAGAGAGAAGCTAATAGAGATAGAGACAAACTAATTAACGAGGATCTACTCTCTCTTCTTTGACCAAGCCCTAGGTTGTGAGTTTGTTGTATGTTGAGACTTGAGACTGAGAGGGAGAAGCTGCTAGAGAGAAGAAATCTGATTTGTGGGTATCGAGAGAGTTGGTGAAATTTCAGTCCCAGTTCTAATTTTCAATCCCGCTATTTCTTCTGTTAAAACGTAATTTTCAGTCTCACTTTTTGTTTTTTACATTTTAACAAGATTTTTTTACAAGTTTCATTTAAAATCTTGTTGTTTCTTATTTTTAACAAGAGAAGACTGAAACTCTTGTATTTTATTCATGTAAAATGTCATATTTCTTGTAGTGCACAAATTTAGTTCGGTTATATTCCTCATTAATTTTGTAATCGGCTTGAACCGATTACAACCATATAATATATATACATATATATTATTTTTAATTATTTAAGTTAAATTAAACCAAAATTAAAGGTATTGACCCAAAACCTAAAAGACTCTTCTTTCCCCCACGCCTCCAGTCTTCTCGCTCTCTCATCTCTCTCTCTCTCTCTCTCTCTCTGTGAATTGCAATTACTCTCCCTCTTCTGAATTGCAACTTACAGAAGAAGCTCATAGTCATCTCCCTCAACCTCGTCTCCTAAAGTGTTCCTCATCTCCCTCGTCAATCGTCCCCATCAACCTCATCTATATTGTATATTACAGTCTTCCTCGTCTTCTTCATCAGTCGTCTCCGTCAACCTAGCTTGAGATTGTCTCCCTCAAAGCTTCCCTTGTCTCTTTTTAAAGTAAATAAAAGGCTTCAAACATATGATTTGGATCTGTAAGACTTCAATTTTTAGATCTGTTAGTCTATGATGTTTAGATCTGTTAGTCTCTGAACTTTTAGATCTGTTACTCTCTGATTTTTAGAACTGTAACAGGATCTATTTTAGATCTGTTACATATTTTTTCTGTTGATTCTCTACTGAGCTTAAGAAATTTTGAAGAAATTCTTTACTGAGCTTAAGAAAGCGACTGAAGGCTTAGATGTTAGCTTAATTCTTTACCGAGCTTTAGAAAGTTTTGAATCTATAGATGTTTTTAGATTGAATTATCATGATATTTTAAGAAATTTTATAGATGCAGTCAAACCGATTAAAAGTAACCAAACCGAACCGATTACTTTGGTTACATTCGGTTAGGTTCGGTTCCGATGGTTTCCTCGGTTCGATTCAGTTGAGTAATTTAGGTGACTGGTGTATTCTGTTTCGATTACAAATATTTCTTACTAACCGACCAAACCGAACCGTGCACACCCCTAATTATAATTATAGCAGATTTATCTTTAAAGTCACGTTCTGAAAGATTAGATATGGTAGACTAATAGAAAAGAGTATATTTATGGAACTAGAGCATTGTAGATGTAAGGACTAAATTGACCAAAATAATTACGAATTAGGTACGATAAGTTATAGAGAATTAATATGTATTTCAGAATTTCTTGTTTGTGTATTTCTAAACTTTTTAATTGACAAAATAAATTAGGGGATTAATTTCTTAGTATTTTTATATTTTTCACCAAATTATTAGATTTCATGGTTTATTTATGTGGATAAAATTTGAGATAGAAAATAAGTCAAAAACTGAATTATATGCAATGCTCAATATTGTTTTACACATAATCAAAATATATAACACTTAATGTATCTAAGCAATAATATAATAACTTATACACGTGATCATTTACTAGTATATATAAATGGGGTTAAATGAGAGAAATATGTATAGAAAAATTTGTCCTTCATGAAATTCTTTAGTTGCCATTTATAAATATTAAGTTTAAATGATAATAATTTTAAATCAACTTTTAATTTTTTAGACAATATTATCCAAACTATTTTAAAAACACTTTTTATAATCAGCTTTTAACACTAATTGTCATGTACGTCTCTAATAATATATATTTAAAAATTAATTGATCGTCTTGAATAATTATTCAGTAGCACTTTGTATAATATTTTTATATTAGTTCTTATATTATTGCTTGTTAGATTGTATTAATTTATTTTTTAATATAATCAATTGTATAACTATAATTTATTTAGATAAGAACCCTTTAAATATATGAAATAAAAAGAAGACGCATAAAATAATATAAAAAAATAAATGTAAGTTTATTGGTCAAAACATATAATTAAAAAGAGTAGACTTTAATTCACATGTATGTATTTGAACGAAATTTAATATACTTTTATGAACTCTACAAACATAATGATCCATATCATTTTTCACCTATCTAATTATTAGTATTTTCTCACATCTGGAGAAATTATTTTAATTAAATTTTTATTATTTAATTTATCACATGCAACACATGATTTATTAACCAGTGTATTAAAATATGTGGACAAACAAAATAGGCCTCTAACTTTCTCTTTATATTATTGACAAGAGATGAATCATATTATTTAATGGTACGTGACTTGGCACCAATCTAGTTTGATCATAGATATAACATGAGAGTACACACAAATATATATCACGATTCAAGTTTTATTATTTCTTTATTTATTTGCAAATATAATGTCTATATATTTTGTGTAACTATATCAATGTAACATACTAATTATGTTAACATACAAAATACATCATAATTATACTTTCTAAAAATGTATTATAATTATATTTGAATTATATTATTTAAATTTGATAGAGGTAATTCATTTTTTCTCAACATTAAAATAAATTAGTAGAAAGTTATTTTCTCTTTAACTTCTTAGATAACTTACTACAATTCATTCAAATTTATTAAATTAAAATTAACATGAAAATAATTTATAATTGTTTTTAAAGATTCATTAGATAGGTTAATGAATTCAAAATTAATGTCTACTTTGATCAATTTGCTATAATTAAAAGTAACCAATTATTAAATGTCACATATAAATTAGTAAGATATTTTGATTAGTATAACAATAATAAATGGATAAATTATTCATATATAATTCTCATAGCCACTTTTAATATACTATAGATATTCAATCTTTACCTCCAACTTTTGATCCCCATTTTTATTTTTCGCTTGTTTTTCATAAATAAGAATGTCTAAAAAGCGTCTATGTTCATGCATATGTTGACGGATGTCAATAGCAGTTTCGAGATGCATATAAATATATTATTTTGATTGGAGCCAGTATAGGAAGATGGACATGTATCCATAAAACATGGAGATGAGATTTGATGGGTGGATGAAGAAGAAATAGATTACTAGAATGTGGCTTTTGAGTGAATCAAAAGGCCAAATGACTTTTGCTGTTTCAAAGTCATCCACCCCAAAATGGAAAACCTTACTTGGGTCTTATGATCATCATTATGCCATAATGGGAAGATGAGAATATTCTAGCAACCTGACTTTGAAAGTTCAATAAAACAAATCTTATCTTTTCATTACGCATTATGTAATTAAAGAAATAGGAAGAATACAAAGAAAATGTGGAGTTAATTTATATTTCAGAAGTGAGTATATTCCCTATGAAGTTTTTTTTTATAAGTTATATTTTCCAAGTCCAGATGAAGACGAAGATGGGAGGAGGTATATTCTCTAACACAAAGAATCTTGGCTTGTCCAAGATTCCCATTTTTTATTTTCTTCAATTAAATAGTCCAAACGTCTCTTTCTTTGTTTTTTTTATAATTGACGCATTTTTACGTTTCTAGAATAAGAATAATTCCACGAGGAATCAAAATAATTTGTACCTCTCACTATTTTCGTCTCAGTAGATTGATTTTATTGTTGATAGTAAAACAATCCTAAAATTCATTTATTTAACTATTGTCTTAGTTAACAACTTTAATAGAAGAAGGTGACTCAGTAGTTTCGTCTTTTAAGTCCTGAATCATTTTATCAATTTTTTATTAATTGGAATAATTTTTAAAGTGGTTTTATCTGAAAGATTTATTAAGGGTTTTTCTTTCAGGGTTTCTCTAGGCTTAGGTTCATTGAGAACATCAACCTTAGTTTCAATTTTGTCTAACTGTTTTCCTATTGTAATTAGGCTCTGGTTAGTATAGTTGAGTTGTTCAACTATTTTTTTGTTTGGTTATTCTTCCTTTGCAATTTTGAAAGGAGAAGCAGTGATTAAATTGTTTTGAAACTTGAAAGATGGATTTTCCAATCCTCCATAGTTATGATTCTGAGGATAGAGAAAGAATGGTAAATAATTCTTTCTTCAGAATTTTTGATTGGGCTAAGTAGATATTGAAGTAGAAACAATTATTAATACAGTAATTATCCCCACCAAGTTTGGCTTTGATACCAAAAGGCGCGGAATTGAACAGTATTTAAGAGGGGGTATTATGAGGCAAGAAGATAAACAGTAGAAACTGTATTAATAAATAGTAAAAATAGTTACTGTATTGAGGTGTAAGATTAAAGACTTACACAAACAGAGTTTATTTGCAACAATAAACTAGTGCTCCCGCTCACTAATTTACGTTGAAAAAAAAATAAGAAAAGATTTACAAAAGAGGAGTAGAAGAAGAAAGCTTTGTTTCACAAAACAGGTTTTAGCTTTCAAATAGTAAGAGTTGTAAAACGAGTTCTGCTTCACAAATGGGAGAAGCTGCCTATTTATAGCTAAGAAAAGTGGAGTTCACCGGGAACCCATCACTAACCTGAACTATTCTATTCTTCAAAAGTAAAAATATTTTACATTTATACTTTTATCTACTTTTGACTAAGAATAGTAAAAAGCATGAATAGTGGCCTAATTATTTGACAACTTAGTACAATAATTACAAAACAAGACAAAAATATAAAGATCCCTCGATAATTGTTATCTCGGTCTTCGTGTCTTCATAATGACTCTGTCATGATTGCTTGTGGTTGAAATGTCATTGAGACTGTTGCACATCGGATCCCTTGATAAGTGCTATCTTAGATTCTTATGTATTTTTTGATTTGTTGGAGAAATCATAATTACTGTCTCGAAAGTTCATTGTGACTATTGCTATTGTTTTCTTTTCTTGAAGATCATTGTGATTGTTGCATTGTGCTGAGTTGTCAGATCAATTCTTGGATCTTATTTAACACTGGCATTTTGCCAAAGACAAATCCATTTGTTTACTGGTTAATTCGGATCTGTTCGTTATCACTAGGATCAATACTTTTGAATAGGACCTTCAATTGCTGAGGGGTAATTGATCTCTTTGGATTTTTTATTTAGTTTGGTGACTTGACTCTGCAGGTGATTCAGAGTCTGGTTCATTATTATCTTTTGAAAGGAGAAGTAGAATTAGTTCTTCCTCTAATGTGAGTTTAGGCTTGGTGGTCTTTGATTTACCGTTTGAATAGGGTTTGGACTCAAGATTTGATTTTGGCTTAGAAGAATTTGGACTAGATAGTTTTATTTATGAGGCTAGGTCAATGGGCTTATCAATTTTTAATGGAGCTTGGATAAATGGATTTGCTAGTCCCATATTGGGTTGGATACTTGCAAATTCATGGTTGATGGATGCAATAATTTTATGGGTATTCAATTTTATCACACCATTTAGTATAATATGGTCTGGTGAGGATTTTATTTTCAACCGAGTATTGCCATTTCAAAATTCAAGGTTTTTTGTTTGTACAACAAAGTATTTGGGGAAAGAAAATCTCAATTGGTGAGGGCTTATAAACCTCTGAAAATATATTGAACTATTGTTGTAACTCAATTGGAAAATGTTCTAAGGCAAGACCAGGAATGGACCACCATTTTGAGAACCGATTTGGCAAATCAATGTTGAAATTGTTATCAAAATTTAAAAACCAAAAGTGAGAAATGTCACTATTTTGATGCAAGAAAATCTCATGCCATGCATCAATACAATTAAAATAATTATTGTTTTTATTTAAAAGTATTTTGAAACTTAAAGAATGAATTTTCCAAACCTTCAAATTTATGATCCTAAGGATAGAGAAAGAATGGTAAATGATTCTTTCCTCAGAATTTTTAATTGGGCTAGTTTTAATGGATTTTATTTCTAAGAGGATATCTCTATAGAAACTGGGATTTTTGTTATTGTCTAGGGACATAATCGAATTTGAGAATGAAATGGGCTTTAGCAATTTGTGCTGGATCTTTCAGGTGAGTAAATGAAGGCTTAATATGAAAGTAATTATGATAAATTGGTTGGTCAAGTGATTGAGCATTAAAAGATTGAGTATTTGAAAATGGGTCCAATTGTTTTACCCGGGTTAATTGGTAATCGGGTCTGATGGATCCAAGTATTGTTAATTGGACTTGATTAGGAGTAGAAGACTCCTCTTTGATTTGAGCCTTAATGGCCAATTGTTCATTTCTGAAATTCATTAGGCATGATAAAAAAAGTTCCTTTTAGTACCAAAAAATCTTTTATTGTTTTATTTGAAAATTTAATTTTAGAATTTACTTGTCTCAATAGATTTTTAGTTAAAATTTTATTATAACATATTTCATTATTTTTGCAAAAACCTATTTTCACACTTTTCTTATACCATTGAATTAATGTTGTATTGAAGTCATACTTCAACCCAACATGTTCTAAAATTTCATCTGATTCATCAATCCAGTCATTTTTTAGATATTCAAATCCATTATGACCATAATTAATGGATGGAAGTTTTGGACAAAAAGCTATTGTCTTGTCATTGAGCTTCTTGATTTTAAAATAATTTTGATTAAATATTCTGACATTTATCTTCCCATATTCTAGTAGGCCAGGTTTCTCAAATTGCCCTATTGTAGAATCTTGGTATGATTTCCTACAAAAGATTACAAGTAAGGGGGTCATGAATTTGATTATTAATACATTAAATATTGAAATCAAAATTGCTATAAATAGATTGTTACCTGGTAAAAATTTGTTAGGAAGGAATCTCGAAACATGTTTTGCAGATTCATAATTAATTAAAATAAATTTTTGATTTAATAAGGCAAATTGTATATTAAATTCTAGAAATCTATATTTTGATTGAAATAATTTGATTCTTTTTGCAAAGATAACTAAAATGTTTTGTTTTATTATCTTGGAAAATAATTCAAAGTATTTCCAGTATTGTTTGTTATATTTAAAGGAAATGTTATTAATGTAAACAATCAAGAATTTCAACCAGTATTGTTTACTAAGAATATAGTCAATTAAGAATTGATTAAAGAATTCTATCATTATATTCTGAAATTTACTTGGAGCAAATTTAAGATCAAATAGTATTATTTTCCATTTATAATGAACATATATAATTTTATATTTATCAATCTTATTTATCTGGATTTTCCAAAATCCATATTTTATGTCAAACTTAGAGAATGCAACAGTTTCTCTAAATCCGTTGATTAAGTCCATTTTGTTTATTGGATATTTTATCCATTCTAAAACATTGTTAATGGGCATGTAATTGATTACTAAACAAAGAATTCTTTGTTCAAAGATTGGATCTTGAAGAACAATATCTTGAATGAAGATGTTTCTCAATCTTTTTGGATTTAAAAACAGAAAAAGAAACAAATTTTAATTTAATAGGTTCATTCATAGGATAAGTTATTATCCCATCATACTCTATTGTAAAAGGACAAAACAAAGAAATGAATGATAAACCTATAATTGTTTTATCAATCATATTTTTTACTAAGACGAACGATGTTTTAAAACATACATTGTCTTGACAATTATGAACTTTGGGTATTTCATATTTGATATGTATATTGGCAAAAGACAAAGATTCTTTTGTATTCTTAAAGTAATTGGATGGAACTAGTTCTTCCTGCATACAATTCAAATCTACTCCTGAATTAACAAGAGTCATTGTTGTGAAATCAGAATTTTGAATTATTATTCTGACCATTATACACCATTTCTTGATTTTGATATAATTAAGTGTTTGGATAAAATTATCATTATTTTGATAAAATGATTCAGGACTTAAAAGACAAAATTGTTACAATTAATAAAAAAAAATTGATAAAATGATTCAGGACTTAAAAGACAAAATTGTTCCTCAATCCTTTTGGATTTAAAAGCAGAAAAAGAAACAAATTTTAATTTAATAGGTTCATCCATTAAATAAGTAATTATCCCATCATACTCTATTGTAAAAGGACACAACAAAGAAATGAATGGTAAACCTATAATTGTTTTATCAATCATATTTTTTAGTAAGACGAACGATGTTTTAAAACATACATTTTCTTGACAATTATGAACTTTGGGTATTTCATATTTGATATATATATATATATATATATATATATATAT